>PVKV010033985.1:0-18144 GCA_004027835.1 Alouatta palliata
CTCCATCATCTCCATCATTCCATCATCTCCGTCACTCCATCACTCCATCATCTCCATCATCTCCATCACTCCATCATCTCCATCACTCCATCATCTCTATCATCTCCATCATCTCCATCATTCCATCACTCCATCATCTCCATCATTTCATCACTCCATCATCTGGCAGTTCTCCAGCTCATCATCCAGGACTGGAATCTCTCCTTGAGAATTCTCCACCTGTCTTTCTCAGGCATATTCTGGAAACCTCCCTGGACCCTAATGTCCATCTCTTTTGTGGGATTTTCAGTTCAGCAATCATATTTTAAATGTCTTTCCTGCTCTCTGCCTGTTCTTAAATACTATTCTGTTCTTAGGTTACCAATATGCATATTTTCTTGAATATCCTGAGGACAATAATTAGATCTTTAATTTAATTTTCTTTAGCTGTTTCCTCTGAGGTAGGCTGTCACCTTTATGGATCCTCCCCACTGCTGCTGGTTTCTTCAGAAAGTCTGGAGATGCGTGGGTGCTCACTTGTGTCTAAGCACCAGTGGCTCATTTGCATGGGATGCAGTGGGTTTTCCGTGGGGTCCTCCAGGTGGAAAGGTGAGCTGGGAGAGGGATCCACAGAGCAGGTGTGGCTGTGCTTGATTTAGGACAGATGGTTGAGAAGCAGGCAGCAGGCTAGCATCCCCACTTCCCCAAAACACAGCAATCAATGCTAGAATAAGATTTTACCCTGGGGCCCCAGAGCCGTGCTAAAAGCTATGGCCACACCCAGGCTGCTGACTCCAGGGCCTTCAATGAGAATCCTCTGACGCTGCCTGGGAACCTGGTGGCTTCTCCACAGGGAAACCTGCCAGGCTCAGTTTGCGCAGGTGGCTGCTGCCAGGCGCTTGTTCACGGACAGCTGGAATCACCAGCCCTCCACCCGTTTTCAGCTCCACATCTATCTCCCTTTGACCTCCTGGCTCAGCACTGCTCTGAGGACCCTCAGCAAGATGACACTGGCCTCCACCGTTGATCTCTGAGCATCTCTGGCTGTGCCCCTTCACCCTGCCCCACCTCCCACATCCTGTATCCCCTCCACCTTCAGAAATCACTGGCCATTGGCATCTGCTAGCAGCTCTAGTCCCGTCCTCTTTGGAGCTACAGGTTTCTCCTTGGGCTTTGTTCCAATCCAATGGGGCCTGAAGAGGAGGGAGGCCCTGCATTCAGCATGCCAGCAGCCCCTGCCCCACACTCAGCTGGACATCAGGACAGGACAGAGTGTTCAGACATCTGGGGGCATTCCAGCACTTTGAGACCCTCTGTGTGGTGCTAGTATCTGTAAAATGTAAAATGAACATTAGACTATTACTCTCCTATGAGCTTGAGTCACACTGAGCACAGGGGGTAAATTCATCCTTGGTCTCATTCTTGAGAAAGGCATTCTGTAGCAGGTCATCTTTTTTTTCCCCTTTAATTTAATTTTATCTTAAGTTCCAGGATACATGTGCAGGACGTGCAGGTTTGTTACATAGGTAAACGTGTGCCATGATGATTTGCTGCACAGATCAACCCATCACCTAGGTATTAAGCTCCACATTCATTAGCTATTTTTCCTGATGCTCTCCCTTCCCCTGGCTCCCACGACAGGCCCCAGTGTGTGTTGTTCCCCTCCCTGTGTCCATGTGTTCCCATTCTTCACCTCTCACTTATAAGTGAGAACATGTGGTGTTTGGTTTTTTGTTCCTGTGTTAGTTTGCTGAGGATAACAGCCTCCAGCTCCAGCCATGTCCCTGCAAAGGACATGATCTCATTCCTTTTTACAGCTGCATAGTATTCCATGCTGTATATGTACCACATTTTCTTTGTCCAGTCTGTCATCAATGGGCATCTGGGTTCATTCCATGTCTTCATTATTGTGAATAGTCCTACAATGAACATAGGTGTCCATGTGTCTTTATAATAGAATGATTTCTATTCCTTTGGGTATATACCCAGTAATGAGATTGCTTTGTCAAAGGATATTTCTGATTCTAGATCTTTGAGGAATCACCACACTGTCTTCCACAATGGTTGAACCAATTGACATTCCCACCAACAGTGCAACAGCATTTCTATTTCTCTACAGCCTCATCAGCATCTGTTTCTTGACTTTTTAATAATCTCCATTCTGGCTGGTATGAGATGGTATCTCATTGTGGTTTTGATTTGCATTTTGTTAATGATCAGTGATGTTGAGCTTTTTCTCATGTTTGTTGGCCACATGTATGTCTTCTTTTAAGAAGTGTCTGTTCATATCCTTTGCCCACTTTTTAATGGGGTTGTTTGTTTGTTTTTCTTATAAATTTGTTTAAGTTCCTTGTAGATTCTGGATATTAGACCTTTGTCATATGAACAGATTGCAAAAATTTTCTCCCATTCTGTAGGTTGCCGGTTCACTCTGATGATAGTTTCTTTTGCTGTGCAGAAGCTCTTTTGTTTCATTAGATCCCATTTGTCAATTTTTGCTTTTGTGGCAATTGCTTTTGGTGATTCCATCATGAAATCTTTGCCCGTGCTTATGTCCTGAATGGTACTGCCTATATTTTCTTCTAGGTTTTTTGTAGTTTGGGGTTTTACACTTAAGTCTTTAATCCATCTTGAATGAATTTTGGTATGAGATGTAAGGAAGGGGTCCAATTTCAATTTTCTGCATATGGCTAACCAGTTTTCCCAGCACCATTTATTAGATAGAAAATCCTTTCCCTATTGCTTGTTTTAGTCAAGTTTGTCAAAGGTCAGATGGCTGTAGATTCTCATGAGAGAGAATGTGTGGTCTCATTTCTGAGTTCTTTACTCTGTTTCACTGGTCTATGTGTCTGTTTTTGTAGCAGTGCCATGCTGTTTTGGCTACTCGTTTGAAGTCAGCGTGAAGCCTCCAGCTTTGTTCTTTTTCCTTAGGATTGTCATGGCTATACAGGCTCTTTTTTGGTCCCATGTGAATTTCAAAGTAGTTTTTTTCTAATTCTGTGAAGACCATCAATGGTAGTTTAATGGGAATGGCATTGAATCTATAAATTACTTCGGGCAGTATGGCCATTTTCATGATAGGGATTCTTCCTATTCATGAGCGGGGAATGTTTTTACATTTGTTTGTGTTTTCTCTGATTTCCTTGAGCAGTGGTTTGTAGTTCTCCTTGGAGGGTCTTTCATTTCCCTTGTTAGCTGTATTTCTAGGTCTTTTATTGTCTTTGCAGCGATTGTGAATAAAAAATCATCCATGATTTTACTCTCTGCTTGTCTGTTTTTGGTGTATAGGAATACTTGTGGGTTTTGCACATTGATTTTGTATCCTGAGACTTTGATGAAATTGCTTATCAGCTTAAAAAGCTTTTGGGCTGAGATGATGGGGTTTTCTAGATACGGGATCATGTCATCTGCAGAGACAGTTTGACCTGCTCTCTTCCTTTTTGAATACGCTTTATTTCTTTCTCTTGCCTGATTGCTCTGGCCAGAACTTCCAGTACTATGTCGAATAGGAGTGGTGAGAGAGGGCATCCTTGTTTGTGCCTGTTTTCAAAGAGAATGCTTCCAGCTTTTGCCCATTCAGCATAATATTGGCTGTGGGTTTGTCATAAACGGCTCTTATTCTTCTGAGGTGTGTTCTATCAATACCTAGTTTATTGAGAGTTTTTGACATGAAGGGATGTTGAGTTTTACCAAAGGTCCTTTCAGAGCAGGTCATCTTTACAAACGTTGTATCCACTCCTGTCTCATTTTCAAAGCAGGACTCACGGTGACCCCATCTTCCCGCAATTGTTCTGCTGCCTCGTCATTGGCGCCCAGCTTGTGAAAAGGCTCAGGCAGGCCCTCTGTGCCCCTCCTGGTTGTCAGCCTCCGGCTGCGTCAGTTTCCTGAGCAAGGGCTGGCCTCCACCGAGACCAGCGCGCAGGTGGCCGGGACCCCATACCGTTTGTTCTGAAACCCCCGTTCACGCGGACCCAGCAGAAGCCGCGTCACACGCACGCGTTCTTCCAGCGCTCCGCCCTCGCGCGGCTTCTCCTCCTGTCTCGCCCTCTCGTCTCTAATTAGAAGGACGCCTCACGGTGTGAGCGAAACTCTGCCTGCCTCAGCGACACGCCAGAACGGAAGGGGAAAGAGCGTCCCACGCGCGCGCAGCGTCCCCGCGGCCGCCCTGGCGGGTCCTGTGCTCACCGTCCTGGGCGCACCTTTACATCAGCCGCCACGCGCACAGCGGGCACTCATGACGCCAGCCACGGCTGCCTGGAAGACGGCTTGTGTCGCCCGCTCGAGGCCTGCGGCGTTTTCTTCAGACTTCAGTGCGACACCAGCACGTGACACGAACAGAAGGGCTGCTCTGGGCGAGGCTGGAGGACACACAGACCCCTCCACGCGCACCTGCCCCGGCCTCCAGGACGGCCTGGCGGGAGCACAGCCCACGTGGGGCTGCGGGTCAGGCTCTGCACGTCACCCCGCGGCTCCCAGGGAAATCTGCTTCCCCACAGGGGCCCCTGGTGCAGAAGCAGGTAGGGGAGTGCGCAGGGCTGGAAGAAGCGAAGAGGGGGTGTGGTGGTCTCCATGAAGATGAGAGGGCAGGAACTCCATTGGAAGGAGGCCAGGGAGGCAGCTGTCAGGAAGCTCTCACGGGGCAGTAAACAGCTCCTGGCACCCGAATGGGAGGAGGACGTCGGGAACCCCGCTGGCGCTGCCAGCCTGGCTCCTCCCTAGCCCCCCAGGCTGCTGTGCCCCTCGCAGGAGGAAAGCCCTTCGCCTGTGTCCGGCCCCCCCTAGGAAAGCAGCCCCCGCCCGTCCTCCACTAACGGCCTAGCCAGACCTTTGGCGTTGACGTCCTTGACCACGGTGTCTGCCGTGCTGTCTATGGAAGGAGCGACGTGATTCCCATTTCAATACCTGAAGACAGCGCAAACACGAGGGCTTGGGGGAGACACCGGGTCGGGAACCAGAACTCCCGTTCCTGCAGCATCTCTGCCCCTTGACTCCGTGCCAGGCGGGTGCGGCTGGGTCTGCTATGTACATATCGGGCCTGAGGGCCATTTTAACAACGATCCCCTCCGCTTTAAAAATTAAGCAGGCCAAGGGAGCCTGTGGTCCAGGGATAAGGTGACTACATGGCGCTTTTCCGACACCTAATCTCTGCTTTGTCCTGGGAGAAACACGCACCAGGAACCCGTCGGCTCACTGTGGTGAAGCGACGGCCGCCTGCACCCCGACAAGTCCATTTTCTAAAGGATCACTTCGGTGACCCATTCAGCCAGGCCAGGCCGAGGGTTAGGGGCAGGGGTGGTCATGTGCTAAGAAAGGGCAGATTGGGTGGGTCCTGGGGGCTGGGCCGAGGGCCAGCTGGAAGCTGGGGGGAGGTGGCTTGGTGTGCCGTGTGATTGCCCTCGTTCCCAACGGGAATGAGCTTTTCCCGGAGTTTGGAAGCTTGTACCCTCCGCAGCCTTCACTAGTGACAGATGCCGACTCCCCAGAGACAGCTTCTTTACTGAAAACGAGCCTGGGCTAGGACCCGGCCGTTCTTCTTCTCAACCGTTTTGTTTGTTTCTACACCATTCACAGGACCACCACTTCCACTGGTAGAAGTGCTCCTTCCATACTGGGCAGGGGACTGGGGGGCCGGGATGGAACCCGGCAGCCTGCCGGGACCAAGGGAGCTCATCAGCCCCTTAGGCGGGGTGGGGGTGCACACTGCTGAGCACCCCCACCAGACTCAGGTCTGCACCCAGGAGGGACCCCTCCTCCCTGCCTCTGACCCCCACTGTGAATTACGGTTCCCAGCGATGCTTACCTGGTCACACAGGAAGAGTTTTAGGGGCTGAGAAGGCTGAACCTAAGGAGGGGCAGGTGGGGGAGGGATAAGTGCTCAGCTCACCCTTCAAGTATTGAGGGGCACACATGTACAGAAAGGCGTCCGTTTCTTCAGTGTGACTTCAATGGGCAGAATTAGAAATAAAAGGTAAACGTTACTATGAAAAGATAAATCTCAGCTCATCTCAATGACTTTCTCTAGGTTCAAGTTGCCCCCGATTCGAAGGTGCTGCTTCTGGAAGGCACAGTGCATGTCCCTGTTCTGTTTATGGCAGAACCTGATTCAAGGAGGGTGGAAACAACGCCACTCTTCATCAGTGGTGTTGTTTGAAACTCTGCCCCTGAGACGACAGGCAGCTCCCACCTAGGACCGGTTAAGATGTGAGAACAGGGAAGCTTGGCGGTAGCATGGCTTTCATCAGTTTTCCATCTGGAATACCTGCTGGAGTCACTCTCTTGAGGTTAGTGGTCTTCGTGATAAGCAATTCTGGGGGAAGGAGGAGGAGGAGGAGGGGGAGCAGGTCTTGGTGCAGCAGGAGGCGTTTCAGGTGGGACAGACTGAGGAGCCACAGTCGCTGGTTTGGACCAAGTCGCCAAGCTGGACCAGAAATGAAGCCTCCGAGCCACACCTCCTCCTGGTCACAGCGACAGTTCCTACTGGGACATCTGCTCCTCTAAAGGCCAAGGCACTTCTTTATTAATCAGATGGATACTTACTTTCTTCTCAGTTTCATTTCCTTCTCAGTTGGAGGAGAAGGTGCAGTTTGTATTTCATTGAATTTTCTCCTTTTCTTGAAGGGAAGGCTATGCTGTCAACAATGTTCGTGAACTGCTTCCTTGTTTTCTTCAGAAAATGATTTATTTATTTATTTATTTATTTATTTATTGCATCTGCATTAAGACGGCAACCAGGGTCAGTGGGCTGAGTGCGTAGGGCCCTGTCCCCTCTCGGGGACTGGAGAGCTTACTGGGCTCTCTTGCAGGTCTCCTGGACACAGCCCCCAGTGCTCAGAAGCACACACACATCCCATGTAGTTTGCAGAACCCAAGCTCCGGGGGCTGTTGAGATGGTCAGCACACACCAGTCTGAGCATCAAAGGCCTCGGTGCCTTGCGCCGCCTCCACACCCGCCTGCAGCCTCAGCTGCCCTCTGCCTTCCTGGCAGGCAGTGTCCACGGCTTCCCCTTCAGGGCCTGGCTGCTTTCTAGCCTGCACCCTGTCTGGCCTGCTTGAACCCTCGTTACTTGAACCCCACGCGTGGCCAAATTAAGTCAGGAAGACACAGATGTAACCGCGTTCAGGCTTTATTGGAGATCCTCCGGGCGGGCCAGGCTCACACAAGGGAGGAGAGCCAGCAACCGCGCCCAGGTGAGCCTGCTCAGGGCTTTTATAGAGTTGTGGGAACTGGGCGGGGGAAAGGGAAGGGAGAGCTGATGTGGAGGTTGGTGATTGGCTTAGCTGTTGGCATGGGCGGGGAGTTGACGTGGCAGTTTGGAGCCGAGCCAGGGCTTTGTTTGAATTTAGGCGCGCTCGTGGGAAGCATACGGGTCTTTCAGCATGGGGGTTGGGAACTTCCTGGGGGCAGGGTGCTTCCAGCCAGGGATTTTCCAGTCACACCCAAGCCCTGGAGGGACCATCCCTGCAGATGACATGAGCATTGCCTAAGGCCAGACTTGAGGACCAGTAACTAGGGACAAAAAATTAGCTGCTCAAAATAGCACAAAAGCTGTTGTTGTTCAGTTCTGAAAGTCTTACTGCATTCTATGGCCAGATGAAAAAGGAATGGAGGCAGATACCCAGGCAGGACATGGTGCTTTTGCAGACAGAAAGGGAGCCAGGCAGCCTCCAGCTCTGCTGTGCGCTCTGCCCACACGGGTCTGCAGCCCCTGCTCCCTCTGCTCACCATGGGCTGTGAACTCCTGGCATGACTGCCCCAGTGTCGGGGTTGTCCAGCTTTCCCAGCAAAAGCCAACTGAACATTCAGATCACCTCCCCACTCAGCTGGCTTGGAGCAGGGAGCAGGAATGGTGCTCAGCCTCCTTCCCAGGCAGCCTTTCCGGGAGGCCTCTAGGGCCCTGGACATTGCCTTCTTGTCTGTGGTCTCCTCTCCGTGATGCCCTCAGACATCCAGAGCCTGAAATAAGGTGGGGCTGAGGAAGCCGGGACGCATTCGCCGGCCAGGCGGTCAGACGCCGAGTCCCCAGGGAGGTGCTGTTCAGACACGGATGGCCAAGGGGCTCTTGTTTGCTTTGTAAGAGAATCTGTCTTGTGAACAGTATGGGCTTGGGAGCAGTGGTTTTGTGTTATTTGAATTTCTGAGCTCAGTGGGAACGAAATGGTGTCGGTGGGGAAGGGGCCAGCTGTAAAGGCCTTGTTTGCACATCAAATAGATTTTCTTTAATTAACCACACAAAAAGATAAAAGTTTTGAAATGACTTTCTTCCCACCTGTTAAAAGAAAAACTTCAGCTGAATTAAATCTAAAGGAGTTAAACTGAACAATGAAGGATTCACAATCGGGCAGCCCCCGGAATTACAGCAGTTTCAGAGACTCCAGCACAGCCATGTAGTAGAAGAAGATTTACAGACAAAGAAAGGGAAATTATGTACAGAAATGGGAAGTGAGGTACAGAACAGCCGGATTGGTTACAGCTCGGGCTTTGCCTTATTTGAACACAGTTTGAACACTCAGCAGTGTGAGTGGTTGAAATACACTCACTGAGATTGGCCAAGGCTCAGCTATTGTTACAGGTGCAAACTCCTAAGTTTTCAGTCTCGTCTACCTGTGACGTTAGGTTGCAGTTCATCCACAAGGACTCAAATATAGAAGTACGGAGTCCTCCTCAGGACATATTTAGTTTGCGTTACTAATTCCCCTTTTGGTCATTTTCTCAGTTTTTGAGAGATTAACCAAAACTTTGGGCAGTGATGTCACTACCACCGTAGTAAATGGACTTACTTGATCTTGAAACCCACTGGAAAATAGTAGAACAGTGAGTTTTGCAAAAGTAAGAACAAGGACTGAGTAGAGGGAACCTCCTTGTGCTGAATGTCCTGTTGACAGCGGGAAAACAAGAGCTGGTCTGCTCTGTTCTCGACCTATGCGCTTCCTTAAAGTCGTAGTTTGACTGTCACATTTAGCACAGGAGACTCCATTTCTGTGTGGTTTGGTCTGCTGAGTTAGTCCAAAGCAATGGCCTCCCATCATTTTGTTTAAAACAAATTCCCCTTTTTTTGGTCAGGTTCTCACTCAGGTGAGAGTGTGACCAAAACTTAGGGTGTTAGCGCCACTCTCAGTACCTTGATTTCGGGTTTCTGGTCTCAGCGCTTCCCTCATAGCTTACGGTGTCCTCATGGTCACACATTTCTTTCAACTCTGGTCATTCCAGTTGAAAAGAGAGCATTTGGCCTTCTAAAGATGGCTGCATGCAAACATTTCAAACTTTTGAGAGAACACAGCGCAGCAGGGAGACTATTATTATGACTATTGGGAGGATAATACCAAGAGTTTGCTCCTTACACAAGGTCCCCGTAAACCAACCATCTAAACACAAATAGATGGAAGAATGAGCTAGATAAGGAGTCTACTCACTGACTAAGCGGCTTTCTTCATTAATGTCCTTCAACTGAATCTCTGTAATACCCGATGTTTTATTCATAGGCCATAAGTGCCAGCAACTGCACAGATACTTCTCTGTTTAGCACTTTTTAGCATAACTTTTATAAGAGAATTTAAAGTTTGTTGTGTAACCATAGCTTTTACAGTAGAATCTGCTATAGACCCTATCAGGAGGGATTTATTTCTAATCATTGCCTCTTTTATTCCAAACCATGGAAAAAAGACCTAACAAATGATCCCCTTCCAGAAGAGTGAAGGCCTCCTGGCAGTGTTCTCTCTAACTCACGATGTGGGTTAAGAAGAGTTAATCAATGTTCTGTTTCTGATTATGAGGCAACGTATGTACCATTAAAGTTTCTCACCCACATCAGGCCTTCATCTTTTGTCTACCGAAGTATGAGATTATCCATGTATAAAGCTGGCTGAAAAGTCCTTCACAGATAAAAGTATACCCCATAAGTACACACAACAGACCTCCTTTCCATTTCTGTTGTTCATAGAGACATAAGCAAGGAGAAATACTCCAAAATAAGAGTCTCATGATAGTAAAATTCTTGATCTGTGATCTTGGGAAAAGCTGTTCACATCAGGGACGCCATCTACTTCGTTGGAGAAACTTCCCTGATTAGCTTTACCTGAAGGATTCCAACGGGTGTCCAGTTCCGAGAGTGTGGAGGGAGACTTCTCAGTTGTGAGATGATGAACTCAAGGTTCAAGGTTCCAAAGTTGTTTTTTTTCTTTCTTAACATCTCCTTCTTGAAAGTAGTTTCCAAAGTTTTGCTGCAGTGTGGATGGCAAGGGCAGTCTTTCTCTGATGTTCTCAGAAGATCCCATCTTTGAGTTCCAGATTGTAAAGGGGTGGATTGCCCTCAGTGAACCATAAAGAAGCTTTCTTTACCTGATAAAAATACACTGCAGCACAATAACTTAGTGTTACAACATCAGCCCTCTTGCATGGGAAAGTTTTTATATAACCAGAAAACATGCATTGAAAATGACAATGGAATGAAATTTCTTGACAAATGTTTAAGTGGCCCATCAGGGAGCCAAATGTACCTGAAGCTTTGATTGTCTTTCCAGGAATGTGAACCAAACATTGATTATATACTATTTTTGTAATTTATAAGTCACCACATCAATATATTTAATTTGGATTATTTTATCTCTTCCATGTTGAGGTGTCGAATGCAGAACTTTTACTAATAAAAGTTTTAAGGACTCAGGAAGGACAAGGAGGCCATCCTGGTTCTCTGTGAGTCCATGCTTAACATCAGACTTATGTCCTCTTGAATATCACCTAATTTCTCCAAATTAGGTGCATAGCACTGATAACTCATGGGTTATCACAGGTAACTTGACTTAGACCATAGATTTCATTCAAATTGTATATCTCAACAATTTCAGTATTGGCTGATTTAGCATAAAAATCTGGCAAAGTATTTCTTTGGCATTCAATTAATTTTTGTTCTACTTGAGTTAGCAGTGTTATAACCCAGTCAGTCTTTTCGTTAAAGTTCCAGGAATTCTTATGCAGTTCAAATGATATGATTCTAAAGTTATTAGAAACTTGGATTTAGGAGTGCTTTTCAGGGTCCTCTCCATACTTTCATGAACCTCCTAAAAGACATCATGCTCTTGAAGTTTTCAGAAACTGCATCAGCATTAAGCAATTAGCTGTGGAAATGGCTTTAAATAGTTATAGTGAAAAACATAGTCTCAGCACTTTGGGAGGCCAAGTCAGATGGATCACCTGAGGTCAGGAGTTCCAGAACAGCCTGGCCAATATGGCAAAACCCTGTCTCTACAGGCATGGTGGTGGGCACCTGTAATCCCAGCTACTTGGGGAGTTGAGACAGAATCACTTAAACTTGGGAGGCAGAAATTGCAGTGAGCTGAGATCACCCCACCGTACTCCAGCCTGGGCAACAGAGCCATACTCCACCTCAAAATAAAATAAAATAAAATAAATAGTAACAGTTAAAAACACTATAAGTAGGAAACTTTAACACTTAAACTAGGAAATTTGGTTATTTCTGTGATCTACAATAACATAATACCCATAATTATGCTTGACAGCATATACTCATACGTATTAGAATCATACATATTAGAATTTTAGAAATCCCATACAATTTTAGAACATATATTAACATAATTAACTGAAATATAACCTGAAGATTAAACAATAGTTTTAGTTTAACGATGCTTCCTTTGTAACTTAACATGTCAGATAATCCTGTTGACCTCTCTTTTGGATGTTTCAAGGACCCTCTGTCACATCCCAAAGTTAGAGATCAGAAAAGACCATTTTGAAGCTGATGTTTGCTTTTGAGAAGCCTATCAAATATGTTAAAGGTTTAAAACACTTGATATTATGAAATAGAATTACAGATTACCATAAATCATTCAGTTAGCCAAAATGATGACTCAAAAAAGTTTTTAAAGGCAAAAATCTCTGCTCATTGATACGGGGAATATTTAGCTTTCTAAACAATCTGTCTCTTGTCTTTCCTTTCTTTTTTGGTAATTCATCCAAAAGGCAAACAAAAATCTTTCATTATCTTTTAATATTACAAGAAAATCTTGTTCAAGACAGAAAGCCAAATTTCACTCTTGCATTAGTCTACTGTTAATGTCAACCCCAATGTTTAATAAACCTTATAGACAAATCTATTCAATCTTAATCAGTTTGACCATAAAGTGAGATTCTCATAAGCCTTTTATAGCCCTTTAAAATCTTTGTTAAAGAATAGATGAGCATTTTAAGAAAACCCTGTTGTGCTTTTATTTCAATGTTCAATTTATGAAAAAACTGAATAATACAACCTTAAATTTAGCCAATATATTCACACACAGAATTTCTTTTACAAGATTAATTTTTTATAGCCCTGCCACAACTTGCTTAAATGTTTAGCTTTATCTTATCTAATTTAAAACAATCCTTTAACCCTT
Source organism: Alouatta palliata (assembly GCA_004027835.1). Taxonomy (NCBI): domain Eukaryota; kingdom Metazoa; phylum Chordata; class Mammalia; order Primates; family Atelidae; genus Alouatta; species Alouatta palliata. The sequence goes on from PVKV010033985.1 coordinate 12,370, forward strand.
TAAACTAGGCAAACATTTACATTCCCATGCTTATAATCTTTTATCAAAAACACATTTCACTGTCATCACATACCTTGCATGTAAATCTATTTTTTTCAGTAGTTTCAATTACATGTTGTAATGGTAATTCTCAGCAACTTTCACTTTTGGTAGCTAAATTTCCTTTCCTGAGTCCTTTCACAAATTACATAGACCATATACGACATGGTCGGGTTTTCTGACATGTCTTAAACATCCCTCTTTAAGTAACAAGTCATTTAATTTAGGACAAGAATTTACCATAAAAGATCCTTTCTTTTATTAAATCTCTTTTTTCTATAACCTTATTTGCATAGCTAGGGGATATGGCTAATTCCACATGTCCCCAGGCCTTAAAATTCAAAGCAGTTTATCACCTTAAAGCATTTAGCAAACCTAGTATTTGACTTGCATAATTTAGACCAAATGTCTTTATTTTTTCCAATAATCTTTAAAACTGTTTATTTCCCAAAGATTATTAAAATCATATGGACTGAAAGGCATTAGTTTTTATTTTTCTTTAAAAATATTTGATCTAAGTGCTTATTTTTCTTTAAGCCAATTAATTAGAGCTCTTTTATATAAACATGGCACACACAACACATATATGACTACACAGACAGACAGAAAAAGAGTATTGCAGTAGTTGTAAATTTTTATTTACCAATTTGTAAGTTTCTTAATTGGATTACTGGTTTAGGGTTGAGTCCTTGGAAGAATGGGGCCAGGAAAGGGTCTCTGGTGCCTCTGTTTTGCTCAAGGAGTTCCAGGCTCTTAGAGCTTGAATATCCACTTTTAATTAAGCTGACTATTATGCATAGCACTGTTTAATAAAAGTAAAAGTTATTTTAAATTTCTTATTACCCAACTTTAGCCAGGCCAAACAGCCAATATTTTTGTGCTTACAGAAAGGAAAATTCAAGACTGTTCATGGAGGATAAGAGAATTAAAAAATGGCAAAGGTCACCCAAATATCAATCAGAAAGTACCATTCCCTAAGCTGGGAATTGAACCATGAATTCAGCAGCCATTGTGATGGCAGAGACTGAGAAAGTATTGCCACATGGTTACAAGCTCAAGCCCCCAGGGACATGTAAGACAAGATGGAGACCTCATCTATTTTTTTTTTTCTTTTTCTTCCTTTAGGGACTTCCAGCAAAGTTTATAACTGATCAGTTTGCATCTTGAACAGTGGACTTATAGGGTTTTAGGCATGCCTTTTATCCTAAGGTAATCCTCTTTATGACAGAACAATACAGAAAGACACACAAAGCACACCAGATTCACCACAGTTTAAGACCAGCGTTGGAATTCTTTTTCATATTAACTAAAACATTACAGAGGAGGTAAACAGTGATTTTTACTCTTCATTTAACCAGTTTGCACAGAGAAAAAGAGGCCAGAAATCTGACTCATGAGAAATTCTTACCCTTTTGTCAGCATGTTAGGCTTCTGGGTTCCCTTTCCCTGGGGGACGCTAGTGATCCAGCTTGCTCAAGCCACTGTAGCCAAGCCACAGCACAAAGGAAAATTATCTTTTTCTGTTCCAGCCAGAGCAAAATACATGTGACAAAACGTAGATATTAGCCACTCTGCTCAGCCCCCAATATCAAACTGGCATGGTTCAAACTTGCTCCCAGATTGGCCCCGTCATCTCTAAATCTTTTTTTTTTTTAATGGAGTCTCACTCTGTTGCCAGACTGCAGTGCAGTGGCACAATCTTGGCTCACTGCAACCTCTGCCTCCTGGGTTCTCCTGCCTCAGCCTCCCAAGTAGCTGGGACTACAGGCATCTGCCACCACACCTGACTAATTTTTTGTGTTTTAGTAGAGATGGGGTTTCACCATGTTGGTCAGGATGGTCTCAATCTCCCGATCTCATAATCTGTCTGCCTCAGCTTCCCTAAGTGCTGGGATTACAGGCATGAGCCACTGTGCCCAGCCCATCTCTAAATATTTTTAAAAGCTTCTGCAGATTAATAAGCATCCCTAGATGAAACTAATTTGTGAACCCTCATTTTTAAATGCGCTTTTGTGCATTGTTCATTTGGAACATTCCACTGTAAGTTATCTTTAGTAAGATTTTGCCATTTCTGTAACACTTCATTGCTTCCCAGGCCTAATATATAAACCAGAAGGAACTCAGTATTCTAGAAATTAAAGATCCTATTTTTACCTAAAATATTGGCTTTACTCTCTGGTTTCCTTTATTAACTTAGCCAATTGATATGTTTTGGCTGTGTCCCCACCCAAATCTCAACTTGACTTGTATCTTCCAGAATCCCCACATGTTGTTTGTGCATGTATTTTACTCTAAGGTACTTCTCTTTATGACAGAACAATTACCCATGGGGAGGTAACTGAATCATGGGGGCCTGTCTTTCCCATGCTGTTCTCCTGATGGTAAGTCTCAAGAGATCTGATGGGTTCATCAGTGGTTTCCGCTTTTGCTTCCTCATTTTTTCTCTTGCTGCTGCCATGTAAGAAACACCTTTCACCTCCCACCATGATTCTGAGGCCTCCCCAGCCATATGGAACTATAAGTCTAATTAACCTCTTTTTGTTCCAAGTTTCAGGTATATCTTTATCAGCAGCATAAAAACAGACAAATACACCAATGATTTTTTTCTGCCTAAGCACACAAGAAAAATGAAACAAAGGGGTAGTACACAAAAATCCCTGTGAATTCCCAAAAGCCATATATTATAACCCTACAATATTGGATCCCACTTCTGACACCATCTGTTAAAAGAAAAACTTCAGCCAAATTAAAGCTAAAGGAGTTTAATCGAGCAATGAAGGATTCTCGAATTGGGCAGCCCCCAGAATCACAGCAGATTCAGAGACTCCAGCACAGCCATGTGGTAGAACATTTATAGACAAAGAAAGGAAAATGACTTACAGAAATTGGAAGCAAAGTACAGAACAGTTGGATTGGTTACAGCTCAGGGTTTGCCTTATTTGAACACAATCTGAACACTCAGCAGTGTGAGTGGTTGAACCACGGCCGCTGGAATTGGCCAAGGCTCAGCTACTGTTAGAGGCACAGACTCCTAAGTTAGGTTTTCAATGTTGTCTACCTATGAAGTTCGGTTGCAGTTCATCCACAAGGACTCATAAATATAGAAGTAGGGAGTCCTTCTTGAGCCATATTTAGTTTTCTTCAACACACCGACAACAAATTAACTTTCCCAAGGTGCCTTCCAGTCTCGGCTTCTCATGTACTAGCAAGAGGAACGGTTTTCCAAGGTGGCTTCTGTGCTCAGCTTCCCGTGTATGGTAAGAGGAGCACTTCTGAGCCTGCCTTGCTGGGTTGGTCTTTCCAGTTGTCACAAGAGCGGCTGCACCACACCCCATCGCATTCTGTGCGGAGTGAGCCAGCTCCAGCTCTGTGCAGTAGTAAACCAGTGACACTGGAATTCGTGTGTTTATGCACTCCACTTTCCCATGCTTCTGGATCATTTTTTTAAGACTATTTCCAGAGTGGGATGGAGACTGAAGTGAATCTTCTCATGAATAGGTTCTTGAGAAGTGATTGCTTAATAAGGCTGCGGTTAACACCACTACTAATAATGACCGGCAAGTTGAATTCCTTCTGTTCTGTGAAAGTTGCTAGTACCAAAATAGGTTCACTTATATGAAACCCTAACAAATGGGGTGGGGAGGCCATGACAGGGCACCCTCACACACGAACACCTGTGACGGGCCTCATCTCAAGACACCCCTGCACAGGCCACATGTTCACCCCATCAGGATGCATAGCATGTTGGTATGACAGATAAGTGGCCAGCACAAGGAGCCCACACCAGCTCTGGGACAAGCTCTGCTAACCAGAGATTTCTGTTACAAAGCAGCTTATGTGGAGTTCTCTCTGTCTTTAAAAATCTCCCCTTTACCCTGGCCCCTACAGCATGTCAGAACATACAATTCCCTGTTATTCCCACTTAAATGTACTTGTTCTGGAGAGCCTGTTTCTCTGAATTTCCTTTTAGGTGGACTGTTCAAGGCCCCAAACACTTTAATCCACTTAATCCAAAGAGCACCTCTTATATCAGGGAAGTCCACAGGGACAGCCCTGTCTTTTTCCTGACCTTGCAATTGCACTGCTGAGTTTCCAAACATGGGATTTCCTGGTTATCTTTTGTTATAAATTCCTGGCTCTCTGCCACTGTGAGCACTATCTGTATGATTTCTGTCCTTTCAAAAGGATGCTTTTTCATGGCCCAGCGTATGGTCAAATTTTGCAAATGTCATAAGCATCCTTCTGTGTTGAAAAGTTTTATGGTTTCCTGTACCGTGCAGCGATTTCCGATTTTGTCTTTTGTACCTTGAAGATACGTAAGTGTGGCCATCTGTGTCTGAGCATCTGCCCTGAGGTTCCCGAGGGGCTGGCCATGGCTTCTCTGCAGGATTGATTCACTTTGCAAGATGTTCGGTGTCACTGAGACACTGGGAAGTTGGCAGCATCTTGAGACATCATCCGTCCAGGGCCATATTAAGCTAACCTCTCAACTCAAGGGTTTTCAGGCACTGTGACGTTAAGCTAATTTCACAACTCAGGAGTTTTCAGGCAGTGTGATGTTAAGCTAATTTCATGACTTGGGGAGGTTTCAGGCACTGTGACGTTAAACTAATTTCACAACTCAGGAATTTTTAGGCACTGTGACGTTAAGCTAATTTTGCAGCTCGGGGGTTTTCAGGCACTGTGACGTTGAGCTAATTTCACAGCTCAAGGGGTTTCAGGCACTGTGACATTGAGCTAATTTCTCAAAGTTTTCAGGCACTGTGACATTAAGCTAATTTTGCAACTTGGGGAGGTTGCAGGCACTGTGATGTTAAGCTAATTTCAAAACTCAAGGGTTTTCTGGCACTGTGACGTTAAACTAATTTCACAGCTCAGGAGTTTTCAGGCACTGTGACGTTAAGCTAATTTCACAACTCGAGGGTTTTCAGGCACTGTGACATTAAGCTATTTTCAGGACTCAAGAGTTTTCAGGCACTGTGACGTTAAGCTAATTTCACGAAGTTTTCAGGCACTGTGACATTAAGCTAATTTTACAACTCAAGGGTTTTCAGGCACTGTGACATTAAGCTAATTTCATGACTTGGGGAGGTTTCAGGCACTGTGATGTTAAGCTAATTTCACAACTCAAGAGTTTTCAGGCACTGTGACGTTAAGCTGATTTCATAACTCCAGGGTTTTCGGACACTGTTACCTTAAGCTAATTTCGGGATTTGGGAGGTTTCAGGCACTGTGATGTTAAGCTAATTTCGCAGCTCGGGGATTTTCAGGCACTGTGACATTAAGCTAATTTCATGGCTTGGGGAGGTTTCAGGAACTGTGACGTTAAGCTAATTTTACAACTAAAGGGTTTTTCAGGCACTGTGACATTAAGCTAATTATTTCATGGCTTGGGGAGGTTTCAGGCACTGTGACGTTAAGCTAATTTCACAACTCAAGGGTTTTCAGACACTGTGACGTTAAGCTAATTTTACAACTAAAGGGTTTTTCAGGCACTGTGACATTAAGCTAATTTTTTTTTTTTTTTTTTTTTTTTTTTTTTTGAGACGGAGTTTCACTCTTGTTACCCAGGCTGGAGTGCAATGGTGCGATCTCGGCTCACTGCAACCTCCACCTCCTGGGTTCAAGCAATTCTCCTGCCTCAGCCTCCCGCGTAGCTGGGACTACAGGCACGTGCCACCATGCTCAGCTAATTTTTGTATTTTTAGTAGAGACGGGGTTTCACCATGTTGACCA
>PVKV010033987.1:0-18140 GCA_004027835.1 Alouatta palliata
TACTTAATTTCCATAAAGTTATATTGGAAAGTCATTTGTATAATTTTGGAAGCACATTGAGGAATGTAAAAAATAAATTTCTCATATATTATAAAAATGAAAGAAAAGCAGATTAATAATATGATCCCAATTATCATTAAGTTCTGGACTTCAAAAGCTATACTGCGAGGAGATAAAATAATAAAATAATGTCTAATCAGTATACTTTAATAATGGAAGATTAAAACAAGTCAATAAGTATTCAGGAAATGTTTATCGCTTCAATTAAGTCAAAGTTATATGTTTTAATGAAAAATGTATTGGCATGAGTAACCAAAAAGTATATTATCCAAGCAATTTATATTAAATATATTAATGTACACATAAATTTATGTGTATATTAATAATATCATGTTCTGGGAGCAATTACATTTTGTATATGTATATTGCAACTAACGAATGAATATGTGCCAAAAATGTCCAATTAAGGAGAATTTGTACAACTGAAGCAATTTCCCATTGTTTTTCTCAGCTCACTGCTCAGCTTCCTCTATAATAGGAGAGAGAGCAGGGAATGGTTAAGCCAAGGTATTGCTAGCCTAAGACAAGTCTGGCTTCTGCCCTGGATTTCATGATAACCATCTCTTTACCTGATTAGAAGAGGTCAATATAAAGCTTGGTAAGTGAGTTTAAAAGGTTCTTTCTTTGATCTTTCTTCAAATGATCATTACCTTCATGCCCAGAAAAGACAGAAATAATGCAGATTTAGTAGCAATGTAAAGACAATGAAAATAAGATATTCTGTAGCTTTTATACCAGTAGATAATTGGAAACAGGATGTATTGTAATTAAACATAACACATCCATATAAAGTGTTATGTTTCAGTAACCATATTTTTGAAATACACCAACTTGATGCAAAATGGTAGTCATTAAATTACTTAGCAACCTACTAATAATATTGAACTTTTTTGTTAGCATTCAGATAGTGATAAGTTGACTTACACTTTATATTATATTAAAACTCTAATGTTAACAAAAAGGATTTTCAACGTCTTTCCACAATCAATATTTAATAACTAAATTATCAAATACTTAAGTGTTTATATAATAAAAATAATTGAATGTTACTTTAATATTTCATATCTATTGACTATTTGATTATTCATATTCAATCACCAACAGGAATATCTATTCTTTTCACAGGCATAAATGCACTTCTGCCACTCAGGGATATTTCACGTCAACCTTCGAAAGTCAGATTTGAGCAGATGACACAGTTACTTGGTACTTTGGGGACTATCTACCCAGAAAATTGAGGTAACTTAGACAAAGATGGATTTCTTCTTTATTTTAAAGATGTTTTTAGCTTGAAATTATCAGGTCAGCTAAGTGCAAGGTTCTAAAGGCATCAGCTAATTAAGCAATGTTCTGCTTCCCTAGGGCTGTCTACAGACTGCATTTTAAAAGTAACCCACGGATCAAATCACATAAAACTGCACACACCCACACACACATGCACACACACATAGGCACATTCGGGTAAATGAATACATGCAAAGATGAGTGAAAATGAGTAAGATATGGAGTCTAGTTAACAGTATTCTATTAATGTCAGTTTTCTCATTTTTATATTATGCTGGAGCTATATAAGATGTCACCATTTGGGAGAAGGTGGTTGAAGGGCACATGAGACTCTATCTACTATTTTTGCAACTCCCTGCGGGTCCATAATTATTTCAAAATAGAAATACTTTTTTTGAAAAAGTAATCCATAGACAATTATGCCTCAGGGAACTGATGCACTGCTATGTGTAAGATGCTGAATCAGTAACACAGGAGAAAGTTCAAAATAGAAATTATTTTAAAATAATGAGACATTAGTTTGTTGTAATTTCCACCATAATTTGATCCAAAAACTTAATAAAAAAATAAGTTTAGGTTAGGGTCAGGGTTATAATTAGTGGTATGCTGGTAGATGTTTCACAACCGGCTCTTAAGTATGGAGCTCTGATTGTAGTATTGGCTAATTTGCATACTGTAAATCTTCCCACAGTGGCAAATTTCAAGCTGTAAATGTAACATTGATACCTCAGTAAATTCCTGATAATTTAGCAATTAGTTTTCACAAGGAATCCATTTCATGAAGGAAGGGAATGGACTCTGAGTGGGTATACTTGTATGACCCACCCCATAAGGAGGGACTCAGCAGAACAAGGCCTAGAGTTGGGCCTCTAGGATTTAGGTCCTTTCTTACCTGGCTCTATATCCTCATTCTATATGTCAACCTCATTCAACTAGCTTTCTTTCTTCCATTCATTTTCTATTTGAGCCAGGATTCAGCCAAAATCAGAAAGAGCTGGAAAGGACATGCTCATTAAGCGTTTCTTTTTGGGATAATTCTCATTTCAGTAGTTTTCCCTCCACATCATATACCCAAATCATGGTATAATGTACCAATTTGTTTATCACTGATTTTAGAGCAGCAAAATGTCTTCTTTTATTAGCACACAGTGTATTTCAATAATCACTTCCCCAAATGGATGATGGGAGCTTATTTGGAGAATCTGTGCTTCTAACTAAAAATCCCTTTCTATTCTCTGGAAGAGATCATGTGTCTCCTTTTCAGGGTGAAACAGCAATGGAGCAGTGGAAGAGAATAAGGCTACTTAACTGGGGAAGCAGATTCTTGTTCATATTGATTAATGGTGATTGGTGCCATCTTATAACCCAATCACAGCTGACTGGTCCAGTATATTCAGTATATCATATTCAATACAAAGTAGAATAACATCACCAAAACAGTAATACAGTTCACAATGATTAACTTGATAACACATTTAAAACAATAACTCTGAATTTTAAGATAGCAAATTTTAGGATAACTGAGAAAGATGGGATTACCTTAATTTATTTGGACACCTGATTTGCTTGCAGTCATTTCAAACAGTACTCATTAGACAAACTATAAGTGGCCTTATTCTTAAGAAGGAGATCCCATTTGATATAGTTGGGATATTTATCTCCTCCAGATCATGTTGAAATTTGAATCCCAGTGTTGGAGGCAGGGTCTCGTGGGAGGTGTTTGGGTCATGGGGGCAGATCCCTCACTAATGACTTGCTGCCATCCTCAAGGTAATGAATGAGTTCTCGTTCTATTAGTTACCATAAGAACTGATTGTTCAAAAGATCATGGCACCTCCATTCTCTCTTTCTTTCTCTCTTTCCATGTGATGCCTGCTTTCATTTGCATTGTATCATGAGTGGAAACTTCCTGAGGCCTCACCAGAAGCAGATGTTTGTGTCACGCTTCTTGTACAGCCTGCAGAACTGTAAACCAAATAAACCTCCTTTCTTGATAAAGTACCAGCCTCAGGAATTTCTTTATAACAACACAAGCAGATTCAGACACCATGCCTATCCATAACCGGCCTAATTATTTTTGAATTACCCTAATCAAGCTCCCCAGCAGTGTATGAACTTTGCTTAAATCACCATGATGGTTTTATAACACTCATCATTGATTCAGTTCAAGTTTCCTGTGGTTTCTGATTAGATTGAGATAAAATTTAAATCCATTTTCTTGATAAGATCATAGATTCTTTCGTTCAGACTGTGGATAAAATTAATTTAGTGAATTACAACTGATATTGTATTTTAGAATGCAGTTGAGTGGAATGGAACAGAATGGAATGGAATGCAATGGAACAGAATGGAATAGAATAAAAAATAGTAGCATGTCCATTTATTAATACTAAGATTATATGGGAAGCTGTCACTCAGAGTTGCAATCTAAAAGTTTTTTTTTTTTTTACTACACTATTAGTAAAAAACAGAAAAAATTAAGTTTCGCAGCCCTAATGGCCTACCCTCTGCTCCACCCTCATCACCCTCGCTCATGAAGGTCTGCCACATTTGCTTCCGTTTCTTAAGTACCTCAGGCTCACTTTGGCCTCAGGATCTTTGCCCTTACAACTTTGTATTTCTGGAAAGCTCTAGTTGCAGAGGTATCTCATCCCATTTTAGTCTGATTTTCCTTGATAGTTGCTGATATTGGGCACTTTTTCATGTTATGCTTGTTGCTCATTTGGATATCCTTTGAAGATAAGTGCCCCTGTGAGGCTTCTGCCCATTTTGTTTTTGAGCTGTTTGTCATCTCTAATGAATTTGTGGGAACTCTTTATACTTTTTGTATATGAATCCTTTGTTGAACATTTATATTGGAAACTTCTTCTAGCTTACCTTTTAACTCTCTTAATTGTGTCAATCAATAATGAAGCCCACACTATTTATTTATTTACATTGGTTTGAATATTAGCATCTTCTTTCAGAAATTTTCATCTACCTAAAGTTGTGATAATTTTAACCTATGTTTTTTTCCAAAAGCCTTACTGTTTGCCTTTTAATTTTAGCTCAATTATGCACTTTGAATTAATTTTTATATAAAGTTTGAGGCAAGGGTCAATTTGCATTTTGTTTTTTTCCACACGAATATTCTACTGCCCCATGCTCAATTCTTTCCATTCTCGGTAGTGACATCTCTGTCTTCCCTGAAGTGACTGTGTGTGTGGTCTATTTCTGGGCCCTCTAGTCTGTTTCATTGGTCTGCTTTTCTGTCATTATATGAACAACACACTTTCTTAAATATTTTAAATTTGTAGTCATCCGTAACAATATCATTTTTCAGCAATAAAAATAAAAGAACTATTAATGTATTCAGCAATTTGGATGGATCTCAAGAAAATTATGCTGAGTGAAAAAAGTCAGTCCCAAAGATTGCACACTGTATGATTCCATATGACATTTTTGAATTGACAAAATTACAGTCAGGAAGAATGAGTTCAATCACTATTAGCTAGTGATTGCCAGAGGTTACAGATGGGGGAGGAGGTGCAGGAGGCAGATGTTAGAAAGAGGCAGACAAATATATGGGATCCTTGTGGAAATGAAACTACTCTGTATCCTTACAGAGGTGGTGATTACATAAATCTCCATGGGTTAAAATTGCATCAGATTAAATACAGAAACACATATACAAACATATGCATACACGTACACACATGCACTAGTACACTTAAAATGGGGGAAGATTACTGAATTCTGTAAATGCCAATGTCATGACTGTGATATTGTACTAGATTTCATATGAGATACTACCATTCGGTTGAACACTATATGGAGTATCTACAGCATTTCTTACAAATACGTGTGAATGAACTCAAACGAAAAAATGTTGTGAGTCTTTTGCCCATGTGGATAAAAAACATTTTATCCACAGTCTGAATGTAGGATAGCACTCCACTGAGTTAGTTCTTTAAAATTTTCACTCAGACATATTTTATAGTTTTCACTGTAGAGATGTTGCACATTTTTGTTAACTTTCTAGGAATTTGAAGTTTTTGATGTTACTGTAAAGAATACTATTTAAAAATTTTATTTTCCAGTTGTTCATTGCAAGTATATGAAATACAACTGATTTTTGTATATTGATTTTTATATCCAGTAATCTTGCTACACTCACTGAAGTATAATAGTTTATTTTTAGATTTTTTTAACATAATCACATCTATCATCTATGAAGTGACAATTTTTAGTATTTCTTTTCAAAGCTTATCAGTTTTTATTTTGTTTTCTGATTTATTGAACTAGCTAAGATCTTCAGTACAATGTTGATTAGAATTGGTAATAGTGTATATCTTTGTCTTGTTCACAAACTCATGGGAACATGTTCACTATTTCAAAATTGAAAAGTATTAGCTATAAGTTTTATCAAATGTTTTTATCTATCTCTTTAGATGATTATATTATTTTTCTCATTTATTTTATTAGTGTGGAGTGTTGCACAAGTCTCTTATACAGTCATATGCCACACAACACCATTTCAGTCAACAACAAACCACATATACAACGGTGATTCCATGATATTATAATGGAGCATATATAGAAACCTGATATAAGACACATGATATTAGCATTGCAGATGAAGTAAGGGAAATGATTAATATTCGGTCATGGTAACGGGGCATTTGATTTTCCCCTATGAACTGTATTGTGTGAGTATGCTTTATGATGTTCACACAATGATGAAATCATCTAACACAATATATCCTTGTCGTTAAGTGACATGACCATATTTTGTTCGGATATTTCCTGTTGATTAGTTGTTAAGTTTGCTCAACCTATCTTCTGCTATGTCCAGTCTGCTCTTAATCCATCTAATAAGTTCTTAATTTAACAAATTATATTTTCCAATTATTTATATGCATTTGATTCTTTTTAAGCAGATTCCAGTTCTCTTACAAAGTTCTCCAAATTTTCATTCATTTTGTTCAAGTTTTCCTCTATTTTAATATACACTTAATAGCTATATTGAAATACTTATCCCCAACTCCAAGACTTAAATTATCTTCTATTGATTACTGTTTTTTCTTTTATCATCATATTATCCTCCCTTTTTATGTACCTGGTAATTTTTTATTGTATGCCAGAAATTGTGAATGAAAGAATCACAGAAATTGAAAGTGATGTTATTTTCCCACAGGAAAGGTTCACTCTTCTCTCTGTAGGGCAGATTGAGTGAGGAGCTGCATTACCTTTATCCAGTGAGGAATTGAGCTGAATAAGAATGGGGCTGAAACTTCGGGAAGACTCCCTCCACTTCTGGTCTTATGTGTCTTTAGCATGTACTGAGCCTCTATTCTGGGTCTCTCTATCTAGTGGACTGGAGACTGTGAGACAGTTGGTGCCTTTCTAACCTCTATCCAGCACCCCATCATGCATCAGAACTAAACAAAATTTCCACAGAGAAACTCGGCCAAATATTTAGGGATCCTCTCTAGTTCATAATGTCAGTTGACACAAAAATCTCTGTTGGTCTTACTCTCTCCTATTGGAGTCTCTATTTTTATGGCAAGGTCAATCCTTAGCCTGTGCTCAGACCTGCACATGCCCCAAGGCACCCAAGTCCCAGCTTATCAAAGGAGTGCTTCTTCAAACAACTGGACTAAATGGGCAAAGGACTTCAATAGACATTTCTCAAAGTAGGATATACAAGAGCCACCAAGCTTGTGAAAAAATGCCCAACATCATTAGTCATTAGAGAAATGCAAATCAAAACTACAATGTGGTACTACTTCACACCGTTAGGATGGCTGTAATTAAGAAAGAGACAAATAACAAGTTGCAGGGATGTTAAGAATTTAGAACCCTCTTCCATTTCTGGTGGGAATGTAAAATGTCTTAGCCACACTGAAAGGAATTAAATGTGGGTACTTAAATACATGTACATATATATATATATATATATATATATGTACACACATATATATATATATGTACATAGCAGCACTACTCACCATAGCCAAAATATGGGGACAGCTTAAATGTCTATCAGCTGATAAATGGATGAATAAATTGTGATATATGCATACAATGAAATATTATTCAGCCTTAAATAGCAAGGAATACTTATAAGCTATAATGAAGATGAACCTCAAAACACTATGTTAAGTGAAGGAAGACAAATAAGGAAAAATTATTCTATTCATATAAAATATCCAGAATGGGTAAATTCACAGAGACAGAACACAGGTTGGTGGTTTCCAAGAGTTGGCAAAATAAAGGGATGGAGAAGAATAGCATAGTGAGTATGAGGTTTTCTTTTGGAGTGATTAAAATGTTTTGAAACTAGGTAGAGGTGGTGGTTCCAAAACATTGTGAACATACTAAACACCATTGAATTGTTCCCTTTTAAAAATCTAATTTTTGTTTTGTGAATGTCACCTCATTAAAAAAAGAAAGGATTTTTCCCCCCCAGGAATGTTTAGCTTATATATCCTTCTGTGTTTCCATAACTCTACAATGTCTTAAACCATTTTAAAACATATCCACTTCTTCCTAATTCTTGCAGTGAAAATAATGGCCAACCTAGAAGTAAGTTTCTATGAACATTACATTTTTGAATATTTTAAATCATGTATTATTCTCTGAAATTATATTGTTGATTTAATTCATTTCCTTCTTCGCTGTCTAGCTATGGTGATCCTCAGCGTATGCTCAGATTCTGCTATGGAATCTGTTATAAAATGCTCCAAAGAGTAGGGACTTGGTCTTTCTTCCTCACTGCCATATTCACAACATCTAACACAGGCCCAGTTTACAGCAAGCTCTTAACAAATACTTCCTGAATATATAAAAGAAATGTTTGTAGGAGAAGCAGTGTACTTGTTCTCGTCTAACAGTAGTTGATGGAAAATCCTATTTTTGTCCTTTAGTTTATTGATAAGTCTGTGGTTGCTGAGGGTTTATTCCTTTATTGTCTGTTAAGTAAAAACCAAGGGCAGGAAAGGAGAATAATTTTTCAAGTCTAGGACACAAAATGGGTCATAAAGGGAAATTCATTAACACCAAAGATTCGCAAACAAACCAAGTATGCTGAGTAGCTACCAAATGCAGCTGCAGCAAAGGTAATTTGCTCTTGTGATCCTAAAGTATCATAAGATCCCTGAAACCCTTCAATACTCATTTTTAAGACATACTGCTCTGTTGACTAGACCTCAGCACAAATTAAAGAAGTCCAATCAGGTGGCATCTTTACCAAACAATTCTTGAGGTCAGAGGGTGATAGGCAATATTTACTACCTGTTCTCAATGAACTTACCAAGGTCTGAAGTACCAAAAACAAAACAAAACAAAAAAAAAAAAAAAAAAAAAAAGACCTTCTCAGTCAATGAATCTGCTCTGGGCAGTGGCTTTCAGTGACTTTCCAGCGCTCCTTTAGATCAAACTGCAAAATGAAAGTAGCACCAGTGATATTCACCCAGCTCTCCTGCATTAAATGTTATCGCCAAATTTAGATCTCACCTCCAGTGTGTGGCCTCTTAGGTTTCTAACCAACCGTGACAATTTTAGAATGTATATAACAAAGTTTCATTGACTTAGTGGGAAATAGTACTTAATATTTTTAAATAAGTAAGACTTAGTGGGCAAGAAAATGGCTAAGGAGTCTTCTTGGAACTCAAATTGCTCTTTTAAAAAATGAAAACAGCTTGTGTGAGTTTAATCCACCCTTGAAAAAGTGGCTGTAATATAAAATCTTGGTTTCTCCCAAAATCAAAATTCAGGTTTCTGATCTTTATTCATCTTTCTATCATATACAGCCAATGAAAGCTTAACCAGGAAGCAAAGGCTTTGAAATTGTCTCATATCTTCCAAGATTTGCTTTCTATATAGCTCACACTAAATACATTTTTCCCTATTTTCTCATGCTTTTAGGAATATATTTTATCATTCTCTATGCCAGTTTCACTTATTCCAGGTCTTTTGTACCACAAATATCCAGCAGCACAAATATATGTGCCTTCAGAACAGTATAAATAGATTACACATGGTTATTTCTATCTATATCAGCAATGATTCTTTTAGAAGGTGTGTTGCTTTATATGTAACATTTTATACTTGAAATACTTATAGTAGGTCAAACAAAAATATGTATTAAGCATGACAATAATATATTTACCCTACTATTTTAATATTACTCATTTCTTTATAGAGTTTTTATTTATTTTGATAAAGCTAGGATCATGGCACATGGATAACATGCATAAAAATTATATCTGTTTTAATTCAATAGACTAAGTTCAATTTCTTCACAGGCTAAGGACCTAACATTAAATAAATCATTAGAATCCAAAAATAATGATAATCATAGAAAATAATAAAATGATTTAACTTGTTTCTTTCCTTTTCTTAAGAGAGACACACCTAACTACTTCCCCAAATGACCCCAATGTCTTGCAATCAATATACCTGATTTATAGGTCCTCTCAAAACCATATCCTTCAAAATAAGAAAGTACTTTCCTAACACTGGTGCAATTATTTTCTCTTTACCTCCCATGTTTTCCCGGTAATCTTCATTGTGTTAGAAAAAGAGGTATTGATCTTATCTACAGCTTCAAAAAGAAGTACTTGTAGAATCCCTCAATTTAGCCCCTTTTGACACACATTTCTCATTTTAATTTCTGAATGGCCTCTGCATGTGTATATGCATTGGAAGAAACTGTTCACAAACTCTGAATATTCCTGGTGGCACCAGTATACTGGTGGAAACAGATAACTTATCATATAAAACATTATTAAAATTATTTATAATAATTTGTAAAATTATTTATAAAATGCTCAGATTGGAATCAGCTCCCAGTGAATTTTGGGTGGACAGAAGACTTCTCAGATGTCTAGGGGCTTTGGAGAACAATGATCAAGAGGAGTATTTTTTAGTTCAAGGTGTTCTTAGGTGGGCAGATACTGCAGGACAGGAGTTAGTGAATACACCATCCACCCATGGGACCACCGAGAGGCCACTGAGACAGAAGGAACAACCATTTCTGCAAAACAGCATGTCATAGGTGGGAGGGCTTCACTAATCTAATGCACTAATTTTCTCCATTGAACCTGATAAAAGACACCATGTCCCATCTAGTAAACAGCAAACTTGTTTCTCAGGCACAGGGGCAGTGGGTGCTGAAAATCATGGAATGCAGTCCTGAGCCCGTCAATCATGAGACTGCTGTCAACCATGAGCCTTTTAAGGCATATGCTGCTGGAAATTGTCCCCCTCTAAACACATGTTGATTTTCCTTATACCTTTATTTCATCCATGGAGACAGCTTCCTCCTCTGTTCCCTTATTTTTTTCATAATGGATTGATCCGGAAAAATGTTTTCTCCTCCTCCAGAGTTTAAATTTTTGTTCTAATTTCTCTTCTAGAAGCTTTTTTCTCATTTCTGATTATCTATTTCTTGTGACACTTCTGTTCTTTCAGTGCAGAAATTGCAATATATTTGATAAT
The DNA here is from genome assembly GCA_004027835.1 of Alouatta palliata. NCBI lineage: Eukaryota > Metazoa > Chordata > Mammalia > Primates > Atelidae > Alouatta > Alouatta palliata. The sequence goes on from PVKV010033987.1 coordinate 10,828, forward strand.
AGGGGACTTTCCCAGACTTCCCTAGAGGTGCCAGGAAATATATATTTTACTACCTTTCTATAATTGGAAAAAAATAAATTTCAAGAACTTAGGATTCGTGGAGACTTCTGCTCGTTTGTTTTAGCCTTCATCTGAGTAATAAGGAAACCTCTACTGTATTCACGTAGATTTACATGTTGTTCCCATCCTAACAGGTATGGTTCCCAATCCAAAATGTTAATTTGTCAAAAACACTTGTTTTTTTCATACATTATTAATTCGTATCAACTAAATGGCATGTGTTAACTTCGTTGAACAGGATGTTTAAAACTATTTGTTGCTCTTATGAAACATTTATTAAATAAACCTTAAAATTAATTACTTAAAATATGCTGATCCAAAATACTTTTAATTAAAATGGTCTAATTTAAAAGGGGATTTACGCATTGTGTATTACTGGGAAAAAAGGTGAAAGGTGAGTTGATGGTCCCAAAGGTTCCTTGCAACCTTGGTAGTTGCCCTGGATAAATGGTGTCCTTGGCTGCCACAAGAGGCCCTTAATCTAAGAAGTTTGTAAAAGAAGGCCAGCTGGGAGCTCCAAGCATCAGTTTTGTTGCATCCTAATAATTTGCACTTCAGTGATCTGCCAGTGTTATAGAGTAATTCTTAAGAAAATTACTACCTGCCTTAGCTTATAGCACACAGGAAATTTAGTGGTGGATGGATTCAAAGAGGATTCTCTGTGTAGAAATGTCATTGCTGGTATAAGAAGTATTTATTAAGAAACATCATGGTGCAAATTTAACTACTTCCTTTTAAAATGCTTATACTGAATGAGACAAGGTAAGTGGAAAGGTCTTTTTTGCTGAAACAGAGTAACTGTGAGATCAAAGGGGTGTTTCAGTGCTCATGTATATTGGCCCACTGATTTCCTTTCCCCTGAAATCCTCACTGCTGAGTTATGCCAAGTTTACAAGTGTTGAGCCAGCTCCTATTACTTGCCCAGCCCTACAGGGTAGTTGTTTTGAGAACTGCCAAAAACATTTGGAAGGCAAGTTTTAATTAGATAGCAATAACCATAAAATATTCATAACTATACAATTTCAGGGCTAGAACATTTATTACAATAAAATAAGCATAGATGTGTGCAAAGATTTTCCTATCACAGTGTTATTTCCTTTTTAACACCAGCAGTGAAAAAACTTAGCATAACTTAAATATCCAAGAATAAGAAATTGCTTAAATTAATTTTCAAGTGAAGCAAATGGAGTCAATGGTAACAGTTAAATGCAAGGCTTTGGAGCAAAATTTAGTAGGACTGGAGTTGCAACTCTAGTATTAACTAGTTTTACAATCCCAGGCAAGATACTTAACTTCTCTAACAATTATTTCCTCATCTGTAAGACAGAGATAACAACTACTTTATACGATGACAATTTGAAAAAATATCAAGCTATGTAATGTAGGTATACTATGTAGCACAGAATCTGGCATATAGTAAGTATTCACCATATAATGAATGGTTATCATGGTAACAATAAAATTATATGTATGTATTACATGTATGTTGGAGAATATTTTGTTATGAGTAAATGCTCATGATTTATTGTTAAATCAGAAAAAGTAGTAATGAAGTAGAAAATAGCAAATAATCTTAATTTTAAGACAAATAGCAGTTATGCAGGTGCCTGTTGAGGGGTTGGGGAGAGGGAGAGCATCAGGATAAAGAGCTAATTCACACAGGGCTTAATCCCTAGGTGATGGGTTCATAGGTGCAGCAAACTACCATGGCACACGTTTACCTGTGTAACAAACCTGCACATCCTGTTCGTGTATCCTGGAACTTACAATAAAATTAAATTTTATAAATAAAAATAAAGAGAAAAGACCATTCTAAAAAAGAATAAATTACAGGAAAAAAAGAAGAAACTTCTGGTGACAGAATTATGAGGAATAACTTTTTTTAATTCATGCTTTGTTTAAATGATTATATTATATATTGAAAACTAAATATTCGTATTTTGCAAACATGCAAAAAGTGACTGCTGCCATAAAAATAAAAACAAAATAATTTGTTCTTAAAGTCCAGAGAGAGCTAAGCATTGTGGCTCATGCCTGTAATCCCAGCTCTTTGGGAGGCTGAAGCAGGAGGATTACTTGAGGCCAGGAGTTCATGACCAGCCTGGGAAAACTGGTGAGACCCTATCTCTACAAAAGATTTGTTTTCAGTTAGCTGGGCATGGTGGCATGTACCTGTAGTCCTAGCTACTTGGGAGACTGAGATGGGAAGATAATCTGAGATCAGGATTGGAGGTTATAGTGACTTTGATTGCACCACTGCACTCCAGTCTGGGCAACAGAGCAAGACCCAATGTAAAAAGATCAAACAAAAATAAGCAGCAGATATTCCTTCCAGCTGGGTGGATTAGGGGAATCTGCATAGACGATACTACACATGAAATGAATCCCAAAATATATGCAAGATTTGGCCACGCATGGATAAGAAGGGCATTTCTGAGGAAAAGGATAGGAAGAGTGAAATGCAAAGATATAAGTGCTTGAAACTTATACATAGAAGTTTCTTATACATACATAGCAACACACAGAAGTTGAGTTTCCCTGAACTGCAAGGAAGGATTTTCTGCATTTAGATCGGAGACAATTTGAAGTCCCAGTCTAAACATCTGGACATTGTTCTAAGTCCAGCAGCCTGTTAATAAAGCTTCTGGAAGAAATTTTTTTTAAAGGATTTGTAGTCAAATGAAAAAAAATTTCATGTTTTACCCTCTTCAGAGATTCTCCATGTGATTTAGTGTGTTTAAAGCTTTGCCAAATTGTACTTTTAAAAATTATTTTTAAATTTTTATTACTTTTTAAAATTTACATAATAATCATATACATTTATGGGGTACATAGTGATGTTTTGATACATAAGGTATAATAATCAGATCAGGTAATTATCATATTTATCATCTCAAACATTTATCATTTGTTTGTGTTGGAAAAATTCAATATCCTCTTTCTTGCTCTTTAAAATCATACAATATACTATTGTTAACTATAGCTATCCTAGTTATAGTTATATAAGATATAGTGTTATAAAACATTTACAATTTATTCCTCTTATCCAGATTTATTTTTTAATTCTTGAGCAAATTATACTTTTAAAGACAGAAAAGCAAATCATATTTAATATTGGTTAACCTGTTGTTTTTACATAGATCAAAACATTATATCTCTATGCTACCTTAAGAATGAGACAAAGCACAGATGAAATTTATTTTTTATTTATTTTTTAACTTTTAAGTTCAGGGGTACATGAGCAAGATGTGCAGGTTTGCTATATAGGTAAACGTGTGTCATGGAGATTCATCGTACAGATTATTTTGTTGCTCAGGTATTAAACCTAGTACCCATTAGTTATTTTTGCTGATCCTTTCTCTCCTCCCACCCAGCACCCTTCAGTAGGCCCCAGTGTGCTGTTCTCCTCTGTGTGTCCATGTGTTCTCAGATAGATGAATTATGACAGAGAGAAGGGAAGGGGAGGAGATTCAGAGCATAGCAACCCTGTCCCTGGAGGAAAATCATGACTGAAACATTTCGGGAATGTTTTGGGAACCCAACAAGCAGAATGTTGGAAAGGAACATGCCAACAAATGGAAGGTAGAGTGCAAGACTCACTTTTCCTCCTTCTCAGTGCTGCCTGGGCTGATCTTTCCTGCAATACCATGACCCGAAGACTCAGTGGCGAGAAACCAAGTGAGAAACCTTCATGGAATAAGGTACGATGGGAGGCTTCGAGGCAGTGAGTCTAGGAAGATGCCACACACATTCTGTCCCCACTTCATCCCCTCATTTATAGTCACTTACTAAAGGTAATGAAGGAAAGCAAGGTCAACAGTCTTTCCACTGCTGACCACGTGCTAAGAGGAATATGTGGCTGCTACAACCTACAGAGCTCTTGGTGCCCCTTTCCCATTGGGCCCTCTTTATACAATTACCTTTATTTGCATGGCACTTTTCACACGTGTTAATTCATTTAATAAACATAACTCCATTGAAGCAGGTAGAGCAGATATCTCCAGTTTATGAATGAAGTTTATTGAAGTTATAACTATAATAAATATAGTCCTAAGGAGACCTCTATCACACATGACCACAAGGCCCCAATGTAGATCATGAAATACTAGAAGCATTTACTAATTATAATTAATGAATACTAGCAAGCATAAACATCCAACATGAAAATACAAACTTAAATGCCAGAAAGTATAAATATTACTTTAAAGAGTACCCACGTTTAACTCTAAGATGAGAATTCTGGGATTACATATATAAAATGTTTAGAAATAGAGTATAAAAAGTATGGAAAAATTTGGCACACATTAGGATCAATCAGAAAAACCTGTGCATTGATCACATCAAAATCAAATGATTTCAGAAACATGCTTAATTATATCTTAAATTTAAAAACATAGTAAAAATGACTATTCTGTAATTACCTCAAATTATGGAAACACTTTATGCATTTTAGCTTTTTAAATTACAGCAACTACCACCGTCCTAACAAATCTTTCTGGTTTATTTCTCATTGCATGATTCAACAAGGTGAAAATCCATTTTAGAGAAAAAAAGAGAGACCTGAGAAACCTAGCAGTCTTGTATCCCATGCAATATCCTTCTCTAGAGATAAATAGCAATTTATCAGGTTGGTATGTAAATTATAAAACTGTGTAAGTACTCAAAGATTCTTTGCTGAACTTTTTGCGGAAAGAAGCTAAGGTAATATTTTGACTAAGACATAGGGGAAAGGAGAATTTAGAATTTGAATTCTGATTTGTTAAATTAGAGAATTGCTTATTTTTCCACAGAAGTTATGAAGTTGAATTTCAGCCCATTAAAAACTAGATTTTGCCAAGTCCACTTCTAAAACATTATACGTGCTAATCCAGGGCAAGTGACTATAAACTAGAAACACTTTAGTAATACTTAAAGATAGGGAAACCAAATTTATTAGGTCTCATCATAAGCACATTTTGTAATGACTTTTATAAAGAGCCCACTAGAGTTTAATGGGCACTTTAAGATGGGATTAATTATCTAACTTCAGGTATCTGCAACAAAGAAAATGGAAAGCTCTCCACAGCTAAAAATGAAATTCAGATTTCTAGACTTTAATCTCTGGATGTGTGTGTGTGCATGCATGAGTGCATGCGTGCATTAAGAGAGATACAGATAGAAGGAGATGGAGAGGGAGAAGAAAAGAGAAGTGAAAATTGAAAAATTGGTGGGAACAGTAAAGATGACATATTTCTTTTTCTTCGAGACACTATCAAAAATCAGTTCAGAAATATATTTAACAGGTCATTTATTACTTCTAAATTTACTCCATCAGTACTTGAAAATAATTCCTTAAGCCCAAATATTATAGCATCCATTTTTGTCAGAGTTCATAGAATCTCAGGAGGTTTTAAAAACTCATTAGCTAATAGAGTTGCACTAAATCTGGAGGCTCACTAATAAAATAAAATTCTCTAGTGTTTAACTAGCAAATTGTATTTGATAATTGGTTCTTTGTAAATTGCTCTTTCATGGCTTTTGTCCGTAGCTTATTTGATGGAGGGGGAAAATATGTGCGTGTGTGTAAATTAAAAATCCAACATCTATATACTTATACTATGAAGTTGCCAAAATACTGTGTCTTCCAGACATGGCAACATTTTAAGAAAAATAGAACTATACAGCACTCAATTTTGCCTATGTGAAAATGTGCTTTTTAAATATTTGTATGCCAAGTATTTCTTCTCTTAATTTGTATTTTGGAAAATTTACATCTCTACTACTTTGGTAAAGAGTCAAACACAAAGGCCTAAATCATGTCGATTGAAGTGGATCTGATTTGATTCTCACCAGTGTACTTCCAATTCTCTCATGAAATCAAGAGATGATTCCTAGACATTTACAAACTTTTATTGACTTAGAGGAAATAAAGCTACCTTTTTGCTGTTAAAGAAAATTTGATGTGGTCAAAACACAATCCTCACCCACATAGCAAATTTGACTCTTCAATTTTGAGTGCTTGAGAGATAAACATGTCATTTCTGGTTTTTTGTTTGTATGTTTGTTTGTTTGTTTTGAGACAGAGTCTCACACTGTCGCCTGGGCTGAAGGTCAGTGGTGCAATCTTGGCTCACTGCAACCTCCACCTCCCAGGTTCAAGCAATTCCCCTACCTCAGCCTCCCAAGTAGCTGGGATTACAGGCACCCACCACCACACTCAGCTAATTTTTTTTTGTATTTTTAGTAGAGACGGTGTTTCACTATGTTGGCCAGGCTGGTCTCAAATTCCTAACCTTGTGATCTACCTTCCTCAGCCTCCCACAGTTCTGGGATTACAGGCGTGAGCCACCGTGCCTGGCCCATTTCAGTTTTTTTACTTTCTCACAATGAGTTCTATTTTAACTTGACTAATTTATACAGACTTATCACCTATCACCGAATATTCTTGTTAATTTTTTATGAATAGATTCTTTTATCATAAAAAAAGAGTGTGTTTTCCAGATCAACATTTACCAAAATTTATTTTCACAATTTCCAAGTGATTCAAGGGAATCCATATGTGGAGAACCATTTAAATCATGAGAAAATCCTATACTTAGAAAAATCTAAAGGATGGTTTTCCCTCAGATATTGATATGTGTCAATATTTATAGTTTAATAGTTAAACATATGCACATACATAAAAATACATACATATGTGTACACACATATTTACCTTTATGTATATATGTACATATAATAATCACATGCTCACTCACTGATTAGCAATAAAATGTTTATTTTTAAAGATAGAAATTGAAAAGCTTTTTCAGAGAAAATGACTAGCCAACAGTAACATTTGCTTTTTGGTTTTTGTTTTTTATTTCCTGTGTGCAGGCAGGAGGAGCAGGTACAGACTGGAAAAGGGAAGCTGAGGAGATGTAGATATTTGACATGCATATTGAATTCCATTCAACAAGCATTTATTAAATACCACCCACAACCAATGTAGCAATAAGCTTGATTGTTGCAGAATATATGAAGGAGATAATATAAAGATTGGTTATGCAAAAATACTTAGAAGACTAAATCATTCTTGACATTTAAGATTACTACAGTTTAAGCCCTCAAATACATTAACTTTGGTCTTCTTCCTTTTAAAATGCAAAGAAAATTTAAGATTTTGTTTAACCTGCCATTATAAACATACTATCTTGGAATTAAAGTGATGTTTTCAGGATTTATTGATACATTCAAGAAACATATGGCTTTAAGTTAAATAGTCCAGGCCCCCT
>PVKV010033988.1:7305-18259 GCA_004027835.1 Alouatta palliata
CTACTGGGCAGGGGGTGGGCACAGGCAGACCGTGGCCTGGGGAGACGAGGGCAATGCCCGCACCTTGCCATGGACCTACTGGGCAGGGGGTGGGCACAGGCAGACTGTGGCCTGGGGAGACGAGGGCAATGCCCGCACCTTGCCATGGACCTACTGGGCAGGGGGTGGGCACAGGCAGACCGTGGCCTGGGGAGACGAGGGCAATGCCCGCACCTTGCCATGGACCTACTGGGCAGGGGGTGGGCACAGACAAACCATGGCCTGGGGAGACAAGGGCAATGCCCGCACCTTGTCATGGACTTACTGGGCAGGGGGTGGGCACAGGCAGACCGTGGCCTGGGGAGACAAGGGCAATGCCCACACCTTGCCATGGAAGTCTCTGGTGTGGGTGCAGAGCCGGGCCTTCCCCACACCAGGAACTGCCTCTGCCCTCTGCCCTCTGCCCTCAGGTGGGTCCTGCCCTGCCCAGGAAGTGACGCCATCATTATAGCAGTGTGGGAATGGACTCATACAAAAGGCCTTGCCCCTCCCCTCCACAGTGTGGCAGTGTGTAGCCTCTTAGCACTTCCCAAATCCCATTTACAGAGCGAGGCCCCTGCCAGCACTCCAGCCTCTCCTCCCCTCCTTGCCAAGGCCCAGCAGGACAGGCCACCCCAGGACGGGGCTGGAGACGGTCAGGGGGCTGACAAGGTTGTAGGTGGACTCCGGTGGGTGGTGGGCTAGGATGGTCCCCACTGGGGTCAGTCTCTATAGGTTCACGCTGTGTCTCCAAGGCTGATTCCCTGGAGGCCACGCCAGGTCACTGCCCAGCCACATGTAAACGGTGTTTCCTAAACCTCAGTCATTCTCGTGGTGCAATGGTTTCTTAGACCTATTTACGTCAGTGTGTGGGTACCAGCACCCATCTCAGAGGCCTGTGCTATGCCATCTGTGCCCCAGAACCATCTCATTCAATCCTGACAATGATGCTGTGTGATGTCTGGTATCGTGTCTCCCACTCCACAGATGGGAACCCTCAAGCAAAGTGATGAAAAGGTGCACTTGTGTGGGGGAAAGCTGGGCTCACACATAGGCAGCCCATGTGGAGTCCACACTCAAAACCACAGGGCTCTGCTGATGCCCCAGAGCAAGGAACCGTAAAAACAGACACAGTGAACACAAAGCAATGTTACTCAGACTTGAAAGAAGTTGTAAAGGGGGTTTCTGGTTTCCAGATGGAAAAGTGGGCATGTCTCCCCGACAGACACAAAAACCACGGCAATGATAGAAACTTTAAAATAGCAGCAACTGAAAACAAAAAAGTAGCTGGGCGCGGTGGCTCATGCCTGTAATCCCAGCACTTTGGGAGGTCCAGGCGGGTGGATCACCTGAGGTCAGGAGTTTGAGACCAGCCTGGCCAACATGGTGAAACCTCGTCTCTACCAAAAATACATAAAATTAACCAGGCGTGGTGGCTGACGCCCATAATCCCTGTTACTTGGGAGGCTGAGGCAGGAGAATTGCTTGAATTTGGGAGGTGGATGTTGCAGTGAGCCAAGATCACACCACTGCACTCCAGCTTGGGCAACAGAGCATGACTGTCTAAAAAAAAAAGAGAGAGAGAAAGAAAAGAAAAGAAAGAAAACAAGATCATAAACCATCTGCAAGGCAGGAAGATATCCTGAAAAGGAGGGATTTGGGAAGTGCTGAGAGGCCACACACTGCCACACTGTGTGTGTGTGCAGGGTGGGGGGGGCAAAGCGTTTTGTATGAGTCCGTTTTCACACTGCTATAAAGAAATATCTGAGACTGGGTAATTTACAAAGAAAAAGGGTTAACTGACTCACAGTTCTGCCTGGTTGAGGAGGCCTCAGGAAACTTACAATCATGGCAGAGGGCAAAGCAGAAGCAGGTACCTTCTTGACAAGGTGGCAGGAGAGAGAATGAGACCCAGCAGGGGAGATGCCAGATGCTTATGAAACCATCAGATCTCGTGAGAACTTACTCACTATCACGGGAACAGCATGGGGGAAACCACCCCATGATCCAGTCACCTCCCACAGCATCCCTCCCATGACTTCTGGGGATTATGGGGATGTATTAGTCCATTTCCACACTGCTGATAAAGACATAACCAAGAATGGGAAGAAAAAGAGGTTTAATTGGACTTACAGTTCCACGTGGCTGGGGAGGCTTCAGAATCATGGTGGGAGGAGAAAGGCACTTCTTACATGGTGGCAGTAAGACAAAATGAGAAGGAAGCAAAAAGTGGAAACCCCTGATAGAGCCATCAGATCTCGTGAGATTTATTCACTATTACAAGAATAGTATCTGAAACACTGGTCCTCATGGTTCAATTACCTCTGCCTCAATTCCCACATGTGGGAATGTGGGAGATAAAATTCGAGGTGAGATTTGGGTGGGGACAGAGCCAAACCGTATCAATCTACCCCTTGCCCCCGCCAAACCTCAGGTCCTTACATTTCAAAACCAATCATGCTTTCGCAGCAGTCCACCAAAGTCTTAACTTATTTCAGCATTAACCCAAAAGCCCACAGTTCAGCATCTCATCTGAGACAAGGCAAGTCACTTCTATGAGCCTGTAAAATCAAAAGCAAGTTAGTTACTTGCTAGATACAATGGCACTACATGTATTTGGTAAATACAGCTATTCCAAATGGGAGAAATTGGCCCAAACCAAGTGGTTACAGGGCCCATGCAAGTTTGAAATCCAGTGGGGCAGTCAAATTTTAAAGCTCCAAAATGATCTCCTTTGACTCCAGGTTTCACATCCAGTTCACGCTGATGCAAGAGTTGGGCTGGCATGGTGTTGGGCAGCTCTGTCCCTGTGGCTTTGCAGGGTACAGCCTCCCTCCTGGCTACTTTGAGTGTCTGTGACTTCCAGGTACACGGTGCAAGCTGTCCGTGGATCTACCATTCTAGGGTCTGGAGGATGGTGGCCCTCTTCTCACAGCTCTACTAGGTGGTACCCCAGTAGGGACTCTACCTGAGGGCTCTGACCCCACATTTCCCCTCTGCACTGACCTAGCAGAGGTTTTCCATGAGGGCCCCACCCCTGTAACAAACTTCTGCCTGGACATTCAGGTGTTCCATACATGTTCTAAAATTGAGGTGGAGGTTCCCAAACCTCAATTCTTGACTTCTCTGCACCCACGGGGTCAACACTACAAGGAAACTGCCAGGGCTTGGAGCCTCCACACTCTGAAGCCACAGCCTGAGCTCTACATTGGCCCCTTTCAGCCATGGTTGGAGCAGCTGGAATGCAGGACACCAAGTCCCTAGGTTTCACACTGCATGCAGACCCTGGACCTGGCCCACAAAACCACTTCTTCCTCCTGGGCCTCCAGGTCTGTGATGGGAGGGGCTGCTGTGAAGTTCTTTGACATGGCCTGGAGACATTTTCCCCATGGTCTTGGGGATTAACATTAGGCTCCTTGCTACTTAAGCAAATTTCTGCAGTCGGCCTAAATTTCTCCTCAAAAAATTGTTTTGTTTTGTGTTTTTCTACTGCATTGTAAGGCTGAAAATTTTCTGAAGTTTTATGCTCTGTTTCCCTTTTTTAATTTTTTTTTTCTTTGAGATGGAGTCTCGCTCTGTCATCCAGGCTGGAGTGCAGTGGCACAATCTCAGCTCAATGCAACCTCCATCTCTGGGTTCAAGCAATTCTCCTGCCTCAGCCTCCCGAACTAGCATTACAGGTGCATGCCACCATGCCTGGCTAATTTTTGTATTTTTAGTAGAGATGGGTTTCATCATGTTGTCCAGGCTGGTCTCGAACTCCTTACCTCAGGTGATCCACTCAACTCAGCCTCCCAAAGTGCTAGGATCACAGGCGTGAGCCACTGTGCCCAGCCTGTTTCCCTTTTAAAATGGAATAACAGCATCCAGGTCACCTCTTGAATGCTTTGCTGCTTAAAAATTTCTTCTGCCAGATACCCTAAATCATCTCTCTCAAGTTCAAAGTTCCACAAATCTCTAGGGCAGGGGCAAAATGCCACCAATCTCTTTGCTAAAACACAACAAGAGTCACCTTTGCTCTAGTTCCCAGTAAGTTCCTCATCTTCATCTGAGACCACCTCAGCCTGGACCTTACTGTTCATGTCACTATCAGAATTTTTGTCAAAGCCATTCAAAAAGTCTCTAGGAGTTTCCAAACTTTCCCACATTTTCCTGTCTTCTTCTGAGCCCTCCAAACTGTCCCAATCTCTGCCTGTTACCCAGTTCCAAAGTCGCTTCCACATTTTCAGAGATCTTTTCAGCAATGCCCCATTTTTGGTCCCAACTTCCTGTATTAGTCCATTTTCACACTGCTGATAAAGACGTATCCAAGACTGGGAAGAAAAAAGGGTTTAATTGGACTTACAGTTCCACATGGCTGGGGAGGCCTCAGAATCACGGCAGGAGGCAAAAGGCAATCATGGCGGCAACAAGAGAAAATGAGGAAGAGGAAAAAGTGGAAACCCCTGATAAACCCATCAGATCTTGTGAGACTTATTCACTATCACAAGAATAGCATGGGAAAGACTGGCTCCCATGATTCAATTCAACCCCACCCCACCCTCGCCGCTGGGTTCCTCCCACAACACATGGGAATTCTGGGAGATACAATTCAAATTGAGATTGGTGGGGGGTCAGGGGGGTGGAACACAGAGCCTGACTATAATACCTTTCCTTATAGAAAATGGGCATTCAGTCTGAAACCACCAAGCAGCTCAGAGATGCCAACATCCTGAAAGAGAGCAAAAGCTACAATGGTAGAGAAAGACAAAGGCCATGTGCTCAAGCTATCAGGTTTAATAGGATTTTTTTTTTTTAAGATTAGAGGATGTGTAGAACAGATCTGGAAATCTCAACACTTTTTCTAGTGAGCCCCAAAAGGAAAGACTAGAGAGTGTGGAAGAGAGGCCATATTTTCAGAACTGAAAACATAAACTCTTAGACTCAAAGCTTCCAGTGAGTGCCAAGATAGACCAAAAAACAAAAACAAAACAAAACAAAAACACCCAAGAAAAAGAGAAAACCTCAAAGCCACCAGAAAGACAAGGCAGTTTCCCTACAAAGGAATGAGAACCAGACAGGTATCTGGTTTCTCATTAGTAACACTGGATGCAGCAAGATGGTGCCATGATATTTTTCAAGGTGCTGAGGGAGGGTAACTCAACGTAGAATTCTATACCCAACTAGACTGTCATTTAAGAATAACAAGGACATTTTTGACATACAGGGACTGAGAGGGTCATCTCCCACAGATCCTCTGTGAATGAGCCACTAACAGAGGTGAACAGTGGCCAAATGCAGTCACACGCATGCAATAATGGTGAGTAAAGAAATTAGTGACATGCCCTGCTTTTGTTTGTTTTGTTTTGTTTTGAGACGGAGTCTCACTGTGTTGCCCAGACTGGAGTGCAGTGGCATGATCTCAGCTCACTGCAACCTCCACCTCCCAGATGCAAGCAATTCTCTTGCCTCAGCCTCCTGAGTAGCTGGGATTACAGGCCCTGCACTTGGCCTACATGCCCTGTTATATCCAAATAAGAAACACACCTAACAGAAATCCACAGGTCACAACACAGAAGTTGTTAACTTTAACAACTCAGTCCTTCATGGTTAGTGTCTCTTGGCCTTATTTAAGAAAACCCTTCTCCGCCCTGGGATCAGAAATATTGTCTTCTGAGTTATTTCCTAAAAGCTCTGCAATTTTGCCTTCTGCCTTTAAATTTTGAATCCACCCAGAATTGGGGTATGAAAGTGGCACGAAGTAGGGTCTAACTCCATTTTATTTCATTGGTCTTGATGCTTGGCCAACATCATGTACTAAAAGGCCCATCTGTTCCCACCCTGTCAACTCTGCAGGCTCTGTGTTGTTCTCTGGATTCAGGCGTCTTACTGTAGTCAATAGTCTCTATAGTCCTGATATCTGATATATCTTTTTTTTTTTTTGAGACAGAATCTTGCTCTGTCACCCAGGCTGGAGTGCAGTGGTGTGATCTTGGCTCACTGTGACCTCCAGCTCCCAGGTTCAAGCGATTCTCCAGCCTCCTGAGTAACTGAGATTACAGGCACACACCACCACACTCAGTTAATTTTATATTTTTTAGTAGAGACAGGGTTTTACTATGTTGGTCAGGCTGGTCTCAGACTCCTGAACTCAAGTGATCTGCCTGCCTCGGCCTCCCAAAGTGCTGGGATTACAGGTGTGAGCCACCGTGCCCAGGCTTGATATCTAGTTGAGCAAGCTTTCACACTTTGTGCTTCCTTTACAAGAACGTCTTGACTCTTCCTAGCTATTTAGAATTAACCTATCAAGCTTTACAAAAAACCAATAGAACAAAACAGGGCTTGCTGGGACTTTGATTGGGATTACACTGACTACATTAATTTGGGAGAAGCTGACACTTTGACGTACTGACTATGTCAATCCATGAACATTGTACATCTGCTCCTTTATTCTGATGTCCCCACTCTGCATCCCCACAAGACCACCTGGTCTGAAGCCTAAGTTAGCTGCAATCACCTCTTTGGGTTCCCCCTTTCCTTTGTCATCTTTTCAAAACCTCCAGGGAGAAATTAAAAACATATGGTATCTATCATTTGGGGCTGTTTTCAGTGGGAGGAGCTCAATAAACCCATCTTGCTGCATTCCTAGGGAGAAGTGTCCCCTCTCAAGAGAGCATACAGGCCTCAGAGGTACAGCAATGCCTATTAGTTCTGCCCACGCACACCCTGGAAGGGGCCAGCTGTGCAGTGGCCACATAAAGGGGTTCTGGATGCTCCTGTGAGGGGCAGCCAAAGCTGCTGTAAACTCACCCCTTGGGGCTGTGCGTCTGCTCCAGGAAGATCTGCACCACATGGACACCCTTTGGCTACGGATGACCTCTGGCCAAAGCTCTCCTGGGAGAGGCCCCGGGACTCGGCCAGTGCCAGTTGACATGCCCAGGGCCTGTGGTCCCCACTGAAAGGGCTGAGGCTCTGCGGGCAGAGGAAGGCCGAGTCCTGCTCACATGCCCATGGAGTCTGTGCCTGGATACACTCTCATTGAGCTCACTCTCTCGGCTGGGACCAGCTGCCTGCCCCTGCTCCAATTCCTCTCCACAGTCAAGAAGAACATGTGCAAAGCCCCACAGTGTCATCAGGAAGAGCTTAACGATGAGATGTCTGTGCTGAAGGCCAGCCTGCCTCAGTGGGTCCTCACCTGGCCCTATGCCCTGGCCTCTGGACCGAGTCTCAGCTCCCAAAACACTTCATCCTCCCATGCCCCAGCCCTGGATATGGGACCCAGCTGGGGCCTTGCTGTCCTTTCCTCCAGAACCCTAGTCCCGGGCCTTGGAAGTCCCTGGCCCACTGGCACGTTGCCATGTGCCCGGCCTGGTAGGCCACCTGCATTCTGTAAGGATTCCCCCAGCCCTGCTGATGCCTGGACACAGCCGTCAGGGTGAACCCATCTCCACTGTCAGGCTCACCAGACGGAAGGGGCTTGGTCTGGGTTGGGGGCCAAGAGGCAGGTGAAAGCCCAGAGGCTGTTGCCACTCATCAAGGGTGGAGGGGTGTGGCGGCCTGGGTGGGTCATCGCCTGTCCCAGAACTCAGGGGCTGGTCTTCTGGCCCAGGCTCTCTGCACTTAGCACCTTGTGCCAGACTCTATCCTTCAAGGGGGGACTGTGGTGTTTGAGGGAAGTGAGCAGCTCTCTGGTCAGAACTTCCCTCCAATTCTGGGTGTCCCTGGGGGCCTCCTCCTCATTCCCCCCATCCCCTGGCATTTGCTCCCTAGCTGAATGGAGGCCATCGAGGCTCTGAGAAGCCTTCCAGCCTCTTCCTGGGCCCAGAGCAGGCACTGAGGGAGGCAGAGGGAGCCGGCCTGGGGCGGCGGGGCCTGGGGTGGTGAGTGTTGAGTCAGCAAAGAAGGCCAAGTCTCACCCACTCCACAGTGCCAGCGTGGCCCAGGGGAGGGCCCTGGGGGAGCCTCGGGTCCCCTGAGAGGCAGAGCCGGCTGCGGCCCCACTGCTCAGCATGCCGTTCACGCCGACATCTGCAGAAGTCCAGGAACTATAAGGGAAAAGATGAACATGACGGCATGAAAAAATAAAATGTTATATGAGACAAAATCACTCCAACGTAAAGAAACAAATGATAAAGCGGGGAAGGCCGTGCAGCGTTTCGCAGAGTTACCGTCTGTGAGTGAAAGAGCCGCTAACGCGGGAAAAAAAGGCCGCAGTCCCACAGGAAACAGGGCGGAGACCTGAACGCCCCAGGCACCTGGCTGTGCGCGATCTCGCTCCTAAAAAGAGAGATGTTAACTGCAGCTGCCTGAGACAGAGCGGGGATGGAGAGGACAGCCCGGCCCAGGGGGATGGCCACCGGGAAGGGAGGCGGGGTACCCGGAAGAGGAAGGGGTACCCGTAAGGGGGACAGGGTACCGGGAAGGGAGGCGGGGTGCCGGGAAGCGAGGCGGGGTACCAGGAAGGCGGATGGGGTACCAGGAAGGGGGACAGGCTACCGGGAAGGGGAAGGGGTACCGGGAAGGGAGACGGGGTACCGGGAAGGGAGACAGGGTATCGGGAAGGGAGGTGGGATACCGGGAAGGGGAAGGGGTACCGGGAAGGGGGACAGGGCACCGGGAAGGGGGACAGGGCACCGGGAAGGGGAAGGGGTACCAGGAAGGGGGCGGGGTACAGGGAGGGGAGGCGGATGTGTCTTTGCTCAGGAGTCCCACGCCAGGATCTTTTCCACAGAAGGACAGAGGCCACCAGCCACACTGAGAGTGACCCAGACATCCATGGGAAGGGTCACACCATGGGCCAGCCTGCGGCAGAAAGGAAGGGTCCCTGTGGCGGCGTGGAGGGATCTCTGCTTTTCCGTGCACACGTGTGTGGTTTACCTGCATCAAATACACACCACACCAGGAAGGCCACGCCAAGGAAGGCCACGCGAAGAGGAAACACTCGGCCACAGGGAGGAATGCAGACGGGGACAGCATGGTCTCCGTGAATTCGGCTTGGTTTGTGTTTTGACTCTGGACCATAAAAGATTTTATGTAACATGGAACAAAATCCCAGTGCTTTGCCTTTCAAAAAAGTTTAGACAGGGTCTTACTCTGCCGCCCAGGCTGGAGCGCAGCGGCACGATCTCGGCTGACTGCAGCATATGCCTCAGCCTCCCAAGTAGCTGAGGTTACAGGCAAATGCTACTACGCCTGGCTAATTTTTGTATTTTTAGTAGAGATGGGGTTTCACTATGTCGGCCAGGCTGGTCTCGAACTCCTGACCTCATCTGATCCACCCACCTTGGCCTCTCAAAGTGCTGGGATTCCTGGTGGGAGCCACCATGGCCAGCCCGTTTTGCTCTTTTAATGGTAAGTGCACGTTGGGTGATTGAGTGCTGGATCCCTGCGCAGCCTGGATGGACATGGCCCCTTCAGAAAGAACCACATGAATGGACTTGGTCCCTGGAGGGTGCCTGGACCACACCGGGTGCAGATCAAACCCAAAGCCCGTGGCGGGTGAGTGTGGTGATGGCTTCCCAGTACTCTGAGGGTCTCTGGCTGCCAGCACGTGGGCTTCTTCCTAGCTCCACCTTTTCAACAAGGGAATCGCCTTCCCAATGTCCTGGCATGACAGGGGCCCCATTCTCCAGCTCAGCCCCGTCTCCTGGCTGCTGAAGTGCCGGTGCCAGGCCAGCCGGCTGCAAAGGCCAAGGACATCTGGGACGTGGGCACCGTGTTCACTTGGCAAGCGCTGCTGGTGCCTCGCACGTGGGCACCAGGCCACATTCTGGAGAGACAGCCCCGGGGCCCTGGCCTGCTGGTATCACTGGCATTCCATGGCACCCACTCCCCATCCCCACTGTGAGGCCCTCCCACTCTCCCGTGAGCCCAGCTCTGCACTGAAGCACTGTGGTTCCCGGCATCCCTGTTCTGTGGCAGGCATGGGCCCTCCCCGCTCTCCCTGGCTCTGCACTGAAGCACCGTGGTTCCCTGGCAACCCTGGTGTTCCGTGGCAGGGATGCCCTGGCAGGCATGGCTGGCACAGGGGTCAGGTGGCAGACAGGGAGCAGACAACCCACTGTGTCCATGAAAGGCCACGTTCAGGTGGGGGCAGAGGCCCTGCCGGGCATGGTTCAAGGGTGGTGCGGCAGAGAGGGAGCAGACAGTCCACCATTTCTGTGAAAGGCCATGTTCAGGTGGAGGCAGGGGCCTGGCAGGCATGGCTCAGGGGTCAGGCAGGAGTGAGAGAGCAGACACCCCTGTGTCCGTGGATGCTGCAGCAACACATCTGTGCCTGGGTATGAGGGGCAGCCTGGAGTTCTGGAGTGCCTTTCACATTTAAGGATGTTTTGCTCCCTACGCATGAGCCAGTCATCACTGGGGTTCAGACTCCTGAGTCGGGGGTGCCACGGTTCCCAGTGGGCTCTCTTAGAACAGGGTCGTGTTCCACTCTCACTCCCAGATGGAAATGGCCTAGAAATGAAAAGGCACAAACAGAACCACCCAGCAGGGAGAGGGTGCCTGGGCCTGAGCAGCAGACCCACACCCACTGCAGTGTTCAGGGAGGGGCACCTGGGCCTTCCCTCCTCTCATTCAGTCCGGGAGGCAAAGCTCAGGCTTGAGCTGAGGGTGCACAGTCACTGTTCGGAGTCTAACGCATGAATGCCCCGATTCTGATTCCTCACTCCTGCGTATTGTGAATTAAGTTAAAAAATACTCGGGAACAAACATAGTAAACCTTCCCTTAAAGGACTTTATTTCTCTATTTTTATATGGATCATTTCTTAAATTAGAAGACTAAAAAGTAAAAATATATTTTACAATCAAAGAAAAATCTGGACAACGGACCCCAATAAAATAATCGGAAGCTCATGTTCTGAGACTCCTCCCTCGGGCACCCTGCAGAACAGCATCTGCAGAGGGGAGGGGAGGCGGGAGCATCAGGGCAGCATCTGCATGGGGGAGGGGAGGCGGG
>PVKV010033989.1:0-18138 GCA_004027835.1 Alouatta palliata
CCGTCTCTACTAGAAATACAAAAATTAGCTGGGCATGGTGGCACGTGCCTGTAGTCCCAGCTACTCGGGAGGCTGAGGCAGGAGAATTGCTTGAACCCAGGAGGCGGAGGTTGCGGTGAGCCGAGATCGCGCCATTGCACTCCAGCCTGGGCAAGAAGAGTGAAACTCCGTCTCAAAAAAAAAAAAAAAAAAAAAAAAAGAATTTCTTGAATGTGGTTGAATGAATCACATCCTTTTTTCAAATATTTGTCTTGAGAGGTGGTCTAGGACGGGCTCAGTGGCTCACGTCTGTAATCCCAGCACTTTGGGAGGCCAAGGAGGGTAGATTACCCGAGGTCAGGAGTTCGAGACCAGCCTGGCCAACATGGTGAAACCCTGTCTCTACTAAAAATACAAAAATTAACCAGGCACTGTGGCGGGTGCCTGTAATCCCAGCTACTCGGGAGACTGAGACCCGAGAATTGCTTGAACCCGGGAGGCAGAAGCTGCAGTGAGCAGAGGTCACGCCATTGCACTCCAGCCTGGGCAACAAGAGCAAAACTCTGACTCAAAAAAAAAAAGTTGTGAAGATACAACTGACCTCCCAAACAGGCCAGGCAAAGAAAGCCTCAGGCTGCCCAGCATTCGGCAATTGGGCAGGAGGCTCCTCTGGGTCCTGGGCCTTGATGGTCTCTTCCTTACTGTGCTGGGTTTACATTCTAGCTCTCTTCATGCTGGCCGGGTGCCCTCGGCCAATGCTTTCTCCCCATCTTTTTCCAGAACAGGCTGGGGCTGGACCAGGCACAGGCTGTGGGACCTTTCTTGCCTGGCTTCAGTAGGTTTCTCTGAATCCAGAAGTTTGGCTGTATCTGAAGCTAAACCAAGCAGGAGCTGCCTGAAGCAAAGATCTCAGCTCTACAAGCGCTCCAGGAAGTCCCCACCCAGCTCAGGCAGTTCTTGGATAGAGCAGCCAGCAGGCTAATCTGCACGGTGCTAAGCGGTTACTCAACTTCCTATGTTGTGTGGGAGCCCTTGCTACCCCTATCCTTCCCTCCTCAACTCTGCTCTTGAAGTCTTACCAACCACGCAAATCGAGTCAAGAAACACACATGCAAACAATCTTAAGACACCATTAAAGCACCAGTTAGTCTCATCCAAATAAAACAAAAACCAAAAACACATAAAATTCCATGCTGCCAGAGCTGTGGAGAAATTGTTATTTGTTGCTAATTGGATTAATTATTCTGAAGGGCACTCAATTCAACAAGTGGGTGGGAACAAATAAATATTAATAGAACAGAATTAACAGGAACTTGAAAATTAGCATTCTTTGGTCACATGCATCCATTTTGGTACCAAGAAAAGAGCAACGCTTTTTTTTTTTTTTTTTTTTTTGAGACAGAGTCTCATTTTGTTGCCCAGGCTGCAGTGTCGTGGCGCAATCTTGGCTTACTGCAACCTTCACCTCCCAGGTTCAAGCGATTTTCCTGCCTCAGCCTCCTGAGTAGGTGGGACTACAGGCGCACACCACCAGGCACGGTTAACTTTGTATTTTTTAGCAGAGACAGTGTTTCACCATATTGGCCAGGCTGGTCTTGAACTCCTGACCTCGTGATCCACCCGCCCTGGCCTCTCAAAGTGCTGGGATTACAGGTGTGAGCCACCGAGCCGGGCCCATTTTTCTTTTTTAAAAGCAAACATGGGCTGGGTGCCATGGCTCACGTCTGTAATCCCAGCATTTTGGGAAGCGGAGGTGGGTGGATCGCTTGAGTCCAGAAGTTCTGAAACCAGCCTAGGAAACATGGCAAAACCCTATGTCTACAAAAACTACCAAAAAAAAAAAAAAAAATTAGCAGGGCGTGGTTCTGCACGCTTGTAGTTCTGGCTATCTGAGGGGCTTGAGGCTGGAGGATTGCTTGAGCTGGGAAGGCAGGGGTTGCAGTGAGCCGAGATCTCATTACTGCACTCCCAGCCTGGGTGACTGACAGAGTGAAACCCCATCTCAAAAAAATAAAACAAACATGTTCATAATAGCCTTCTGTATAATGGTGACAATGTGGAAAAACCCAGGTGACAATATGGAAACAGTAAATTGCAACATTAACATGTTGGGATGTTATGTAATTACTAATACTAGAAAAGACCTATCCACTGCTGGGTTCGGTGGCTCATGCCTGTAATCCCAGCACATTGGGAAGCCGAGGCAGGTGGATCACCTGAGGGCAGGAGTTCAAGACCAGCCTGATCAATATGGCAAGACCCCTTCTCTACTAAAAATACAAAAATGAGCGTGGTCGTGGGTGCCTATAATCCCAGCCACTTGGGAGGCTGAGGCGGGAGAATCACTTGAACTCCAGAGGCAGTGGTTGCAGTGAGCTGAGATCACACCACTGCACTCCAGCGTGGGCAACAAGAGTGAAACTCCACCATCTCAAAAAACAAAAAAAAAAAAAACGACTTATCAAATCAGATGTGAAGGCTCATGCCTGTAACCCCAGCACTTTGGGAGACTGAGGCAGAAGACTGCTTAAGGCTAGGAGTTTGAGGCCAGCCTGGACAACATAGCAAAACCCCAACTCTACTAAACATTTAAAAATTAGCTTGGCATGGACGCACATGCCTGTAATCACAGCTACTCAGGAGGATCCCTTGAGCCCAGGAGTTCGAGGCTGCAGTGAGCTATCATCGAGCCATGGCACTGCAGCCTGGGTGACACAGTGAGACCCTGACTCCAGAAAAGAAGAAAAAGACCTCTCAATGGATTATGTGCAGACATACGTAAGAAATTAACTTTGCTGGCATTTGTCAGTGCCTTGATTTTACCCAGAACTTTCACGATGCTCTCTTTACCCTCTGAAGCAAGCCCGAGACATTTTTTGTTGTTTGCTTTTTACCTTCAGGTTTGTACAGGAGGAAACCCAGGCTCAGAAAAAAGCAATGATTTGCTCAAAGTCACCCGGCTCCTACTAAATGACACAGCTTGGGACTCTGGCCCCAAATCTTGGAGGCCAGGAAGTTGGGTTCATCTGGGAGGACTCTGTGATCACGGTGAGCAGGCCTCATAATGGCAGCAAGCACACGTTCACAGTGTCAGGGCCTGACACACTGCCAAGTGTCTGGCAGTATTGCCTTTCAGACTCACAATCCTTAAGCTTTCCATTTTCCAGATTAGGAAAGTTGAGGCTGGCAGGGGTTGCGTGGTTTACCAAAATCACTGGCCAGTGAAGGGAGAAGCTAGCATTCTTACCTAGGTCCCTAAGATTTTATTTATTTATTTATTTAGAGACAGAGTCTCGCTCTGTTGCCCAGGCGGGAGTGCAGTGGTGCAATCTCAGCTCACGGCAACTTGTACCTCCTGGGTTCAAGGGATTCTTCTACCTCAGCCTCCCGAGTAGCTGGGATCACAGGCATGTGCCACATACCTACCTAACTTTTGTATTTTTAGTAGAGATGGGTTTTCACCATGTTGGCCAAGCTGGTCTCAAAACTCCTGACCTCAAGTGATCTGTCTGCCTCAGCCTCCCAAAGTGTTGGGATTACTGGCGTGAGCCACCGCGCCCGGCTACATTTTATTTATTTATTTTAATAGAGAAGGGTCTCACAATGCTGTCCAGGCTGGCCTCCAACTTCTGGCCTCAAGTGATCCTCCCGCCTGGGCCTCCCCAAAACGATGAGATTCCCTGTGTAAGCGACCGCGCCCAGCCAGGATGGGTGGTGGCAGCCTCCGGGCTGTACCGACAGAGGAGGAAGGGGGAGGTCTGATTCCCCAGGGCTTGAGCTCCTGATCCCTTCCCTGCCCTCGGGTGCAGCCCAGCCCCACCCGGCCCAGGGCGGCCTGGCTGCTCTCCCTGTGCCTCCGGAAAGGGAGGGGCCGCTCGGATCCGCCAAGGCCGAGGAGCGCCGCAGCTCAGAGGGGTGCGTTCCGGGATCCCACCGGCTAGGCCCGCCCCGTATGCGACCCCTCGGACCTGGCCCGGGGAAGGTGGGGGGGGCAACAGGAGCGGCCAGGAGGGCAGGGGCGGGGCACCCGGGGGCGCCAGCTCATTTCCCGGTGGCTGCAACCCGGAAGGCTCCGGGGATGGAGGGGAAGTGACTAGGCGTGGGGCCCCTCCGTCCCGAAGTAACGGGGCGACACCGACCGACCTCGGGGCAGTGCCGGAGATGCGGGCCGGGAGGCGGGAGCGGAAGGCACGGAACGGACGCTCTGGCTGGGGCCGGGGGCTGGGGACGCCCCGAGGGCGCCCGCTGTGTGGGGGAGACCGCGTTATCCCCGCCCGGCCCTGGGGCCACCCCCACTCGCCCCGGCTCCCAGGGCTCTTTCTCCTCCCCGCGAGGCCCCCCTCCCCGCGCCCCCTTCTCTCCGTGCGCCCCCACTGACCCCCGCACCCCTACTGGGCGGCGCCCCACAGCGGCACGTCCCCCTACCTCCGGACAGCTGCCCCGGCTCCCTCCTCCGTGCGCCCCCCGCGGCCCTCACCTCCCGCGCCCCGGCCGCGGACTCTGGGCAGTCGACGCGCCGAACCGGCTCTGGGCCCCGCGCGGCAGCCGCAGCCACTTCCTCGTGGGCGGAGGGCGGGGCCTCCCGACCTCAGCCCCGTAGGGACCGGGGGCGGGAACCAGGGGCAGCGGTCGCGAGATCCAGGTCCCGCCCTCCCTTCGGGGCGTGGGGGCTGCCGGGACCCTCGCGGACGTCGGAACCCAAGCTTCTGTCCGCAGAAGCCGTCCACAATCACCCGTCAACGCTTTATCAATGGGGAAACTGAGGCTGGGAGCGAGGCGCGCCGCCTGAGCCGCCGCTGGGCGGGATCTCCGTGCCGGTGCCGGGCGCACAGCCCCCGGGGGCTGCAGGGCGCGGGATATGGGAGTCGCGTCCTCTGAGCCCGGACGGCGGGGACTGCGGGCTCTGCACGCAGGTGACCGAGCAGCTGGCGAGCCCTGCAGTCCGGTCCCCAGACTGCGAGGAGCCCGCTTCGCGCTGACGCCCATAGGGCGCCAACGGTGCAGGCCCTGGGCGGGCGCGGCGTGGCCAGGACAGCCCGGCCCCGCCTCCTCGGCCCTTCGTGTCCTCGCCACAAAACCCGGGTGCTGCCCCTGCTGACGCTGGTCGGCCAGCTGACTTCTTTCCCTTCTGTTTCTTTTCTTTTTTTTGAGACGGATTCTCGCTCTGTCACCAGGTTGGAGTGCAGTGGCACGATGTCGGCTCGCTGCAACCTCCGCCTCCTGGGTTCAAGCGATTTTCCTGCCTCAGCCTCCTAAGTAGCTGCGATTATAGGCATCCACCACCACGCCCGGCTTTTTTTTGTTGTTTTAGTAGAGACGGGGGTTTCACCTTGTTGGCCAGGCCAGTCTCGAACTCCTGACCTCGTGATCCACCCACCTCAGCTTCCCAAAGTGCTGTGATTACAGGTTTGAGCCACTGCGCCGGGCCTTTTCCCTTGTGTTCCACCGCAGTCGGCTTCACTTCTTTTTTTTTTTTTTTTGAGACGGAGTTTCGCTCTTGTTACCCAGGCTGGAGTGCAATGGCGCAATCTCGGCTCACCGCAACCTCCGCCTCCCGGGTTCAAGCAATTCTCCTGCCCCAGCCTCCCAAGTAGCTGGGACTACAGGCACGTGCCACCATGCCCAGCTAATTTTTGTATTTTTAGTAGAGACGGGGTTTCACCATGTTGACCAGGATGGTCTGATCTCTTGACCTCGTGATCCACCCGCCTCGGCCTCCCAAAGTGCTGGGATTACAGGCGTGAGCCACCGCGCCCGGCGGCTTCACTTCTTTAAGTTAAGCAGTTAGCCTTGCAGCCAGGGTCTTGGGCCAGGTGGTCCCTGGAGTCTTCCCATCCTGACCTTCTGCCTCTTCAGTGGAGACGTGGCCAGGCAGCCAGGCAGATGGAAGAGACTCGGATGAAAACCTTCCCTTGGCAGGGCACGGTGGCTTACCCCTGTAATCCCAGCACTTTGGGAGGCCATGGCGGGTGGATCACAAGATCAGGAGTTCAAGACCATCCTGGCCAAATGGTGAAACCCTGTCTCTACTAAAAATACAAAAATTAGCTGGGCGCGGTGGTGTGTGCCTGTAGTCCCAACTACCTAGAAGGCTGAGGCAGGAGAATCGCTTGAAACGGGGAGGCAGAGGTTGCAGTGAGCCGAGATCACACCACTGCACTCCAGCCTGGTGACAGAGCCAGACTGTGTTTCTTTTTCTTTCTTTTTTTCTTTTTTTTTGCTAGCACAGAAATCACTTTATTCCAGATGAGACTCTGTCTCAAAAACAAACAAACAAACAAACAAACCAAAAAAACGCTGGGTGTGGTGGCAGCAGCCTGTAGTCCCAGCTACTCAGGAGGCTGAGACAGGAGAATCACTTGAACCCGGGAGTCGGAGGTTGCAGAGCTGAGATCTCGCCCCAGCACTCCAGCCTGGGCAACAGAAGCAAAACTCCATCTCAAAAATAAATAAATAAATAAAATAAAGAGGCCGGGCGCGGTGGCTCACGCCTGTAATCCCAGCACTTTGGGAGGCCGAGGCGGGTGGATCACGAGGTCAAGAGATCGAGACCATCCTGGCCAACATGGTGAAACCCCGTCTCTACTAAAAAAACACAAAAAATAGCCGGGCGTGGTGGCACGTGCCTGTGGTCCCAGCTATTCGGGAGGCTGAGGCGGAAGAATCGCTTGAACCCAGGAGGCGGAGGTTGCGGTGAGCCGAGATTTCGCCACCGCACTCCAGCCTGGCGATAGAGCAAGACTCCGTCTCAAAAAAAAAAAAAAAAAAAAGAAAATTAGCCGGGCATGATGGTGCGCTGCTGTAATGCCAGCTACTTGTGAGGCTGACGTACGAGAATCGCTTGAACCCGGGGGGCAGAGGCTGCAGTGAGCCAAGATGGGGCCACTGCACTCCAGCCTGTGCAACAGAGTGAGACTCTCAAAAACAAAACCTTCCCTCCTCTCGCCTCCTTCAGACCCCTCTCCTTAGTATTTGTGCAGGGTCTTCCTGGGTCTCAGGAGGTCCAGGCCAGATTCCCACCCCATCAGGCTTAGAGGCTTTCACACATGCTGCTCCTTCTGCCTGGAGCACTTTTCCCACCCTGTCTTCCCCTGCTGACATTGGTTTGTCCTGCGGGATGTGGCTGGGGATCTCAGGTGGCTTTGCCCAACCCCCTCCCCATTGGAGGTACCCTTAGTTGCCCCTCTCTTTTCCACTGAGTTCGACCCCCTGGGGTGGCTGGGAGGATTAAATGTGTCCAAGTGTGTGGATCGGGTCACACAATGTGCACACAGGAAGTGCTTGAGCTTTTGTGAGCAAATCTTGCTGCTCCTGCAGATTTGCTCAGAGATGTTGGCAGCCAGCAAATTCAGGCGGTGGATTTAGTTCAAGCAGATAAAAAACTTCAAGGGGTCTGTATCAGCAGCAGTCTTCCCACAGGGACAAATGTAGGGTAACTGACCCTGTTGCTGCTTTCCTGGCTTCCGTCCTACTCCACCGCTTTGTAGATGCCCAGGGAATGACCCCAAGTGGCCCTGAGTGGTCTAAATCAGCTCACAGTGTTCCCTGTCCTGGACTTGTGACCTAAGATGACCAATCAAAGCAAAGCCCAGCTGATAATCCAGCGCTTGAAGCCCCCTCTGGGTGAGCTGCAGGAATCCGGACTCAGAAGTGAAACACGGAAGTGGAACTGAAGCAAGGGAAGCCGAGGCAGGGAGAATGCAGAGCAGAGAGAAGGCCAGAGAAGTGACTGGGGCTCTGATCCCCTCTGACTGGCCAGCCTGAGCCCAACCTGCCACCAAAGATTCAGATAAGTGAGTCAAGTTATCTGCTTAATTAATTCATTAATACGTTTTAGAGACAGGGTCTGGCTCTGTTGCCCAGGCTGGAGTGCGGTAACACCATCACAGGTCACTGCAGCCTCCAACTTCTGGGCTCAAGCAGTCCTCTCACCTTAGCCTCTCAAGTGCTTGGGACTACACGTGTGCACTACCATGCCTGGCTGATTTTTAAAATTTGTATAGGTTGGGTTCGGTGGCTCCTGCCTGTAATCCCAACACTTTGAGATGCCAAGGCAGGTAGATCATTTGAGGTCAGGAGTTCGAGACCAGCCTGACCAACATGGTGAAACCCTGTCTCTACTAAAATAAAAAATTAGCCAGGTATGGTGGTGCACACCTGTAATGTGAGCTACTCAAGAGGCTGAGGCAGGAGAATCACTTGAACCTAGGAGGCAGAGGTTGCAGTGAGCCAAGATCACATCACTGTACTCCAGCCTGAGCAACAGAACAAGACTCCCTCTCACAAAAAAAAAATTTATTGGGACAGCATTTTTGCTACATTGCCCACATTGGTATCAAACCCCTGGGCTCAAGTGATTCTCCCACCTCAGCCTCTCTCATAGCTGGGCAGGACCAAAGACGTGCACCACCACACCAAGCTAATTTTTAAAATTTTGTATAGACGGGGCTTTCTCTATGTGGCCCAGGCTGGTCTCGAACTCCTGGATTCAAGCAATCCTCCTGCCTCAGCCTCCCAAAGTGCTGAGATTACAGGCGTGAGCTACAGTGGCCTCTATTTTTAGGCTGCTTTGAGTTTTCCTGCTGCCAATCATCAAAGCATCCTAACAAATATGCATACCTTGAGACTCCTTTTTCCTAACTGAAAATGCAACTAAGGTCCGCTGAGTGGATGTAAAGGCTCTAGAAGCCCATGACAACAGCAGCCGTAGCTGTACTGTTCTCTCTGCTCTCCCCTGGGCCCATGACAGAGCCTGGTGTATGAGTCACTCAACACACATCTGTTACATGAATAATCAACTGGTGTTAGAAAACTGAGTCCAGGCTGGGTGCAGTGGCTCACACCTGTATTCCCAGCACTTTGGGAGGTCGAAGCAGGCTCATCACATAAGGTCAGGAGTTCAAGACCAGCCTGGCCAACATAGTGAAAACCTATCTCTAATTAAAAAAACAAACAAAAGTACACAAAAATTAGTCAAGTGTGGTGGCATGTGCCTGTAGTCCCAGCTACTTGGGAGGCTGAGGCAGGAGAATTGCTTGAACACAGGAGGTAAAGATTACGGTGAGCCGATTACAGAGCAAGACTCTGTCTCAAAAAAAAAAAAAAAAAAAAAAAAGCTGGGTGCAGTGGCTCATGCTTGTAATATTAGCACATTGAGAGGCTGAGGCAGGCGGATTACTTGAGGTCAGGAGTTTGAGACCAGCCTGGCCAACTTTGTCAAAACACTGTCTCTACTAAAAATACAAAAAAAGGCTGAATAGCTGGGCGTGGTGGCTCACGCCTGTAATCCAAGCACTTTGGAGGCCAAGGTGGGTGGATCACCTGAGGTCGGGAGTTCAAGACCAGCCTCACCAACATGGTGAAACCCCATCTTGAAAAAAAAAAAAGAAAACTTAATCAAAAAAAAAAAAAAAAAAGGCCGGGCATGGTGGCTCACACCTGTAATACCAGCACTTTGGGAGGCTGAGGCTGGTAGATCATGAGGTCAGGAGATAGAGACCATCCTGGCCAACATGGTGAAATCCCATCTCTACTTAAAAAAAAAAAAAATTAGCTGGGTATGGTGGTGCATGCCTGTAGTCCCAGCTACTTGGGAGGCTGAGGCAGGAAAATTGCTTGAATCTGGGAGGCGGAGGTTGCAGTGAGCCAAGATCGTGCCACTGCACTCCAGCCTGATGACAGAGCGAGACTCTGTCTCAAAAAAAAAAAATTAGCTGGGCGTGGTAGTGGACACTTGTAATCCCAGCTACTCTGGGGTCTGAGGCAGGAGAATCACTTGAAACCAGGAGGTGGATGTTGCAGTGAGCCGAGATCACTGGACCAGGCTGCATTCCAGCCTGGGTGACAGAGCAAGACTCCAACTCCAACTCAAAAAAAAAAAAGAAAACTGAGTTCAGTTCTGGTGCCATTTAACCTGTAGTGTAACCGTGCCTCAGTTTCCACATCTGTAAAGTGAAGCTGACAAGCAGTGCCCACCCACCTGCCCACAATGCAAGGTTCTTTGAACTGGCTGCACCACAGGCCATACCCTAAGTTGAGCCATGGCGACCCCTGTGACCTGCACTTACACCTCTGCATGGCTTCCTGGAACTAGAAAGTCTGAAGTAACTGGAAAACCACAAAAGGAGAAGAAATGGTCAGCCCCTGCGTGCCTAATTAACTAGAAACATTCTTCTATTGTTCCTTATTGCCACCTCAATTGATAAGGTAATTGGACTTTGTAACCGACCTTGGTCAACCTCCTGACTCCAAGCCCTACAACCCCCTCCCACCCTGCAAAAACCGCCCTAAACCGTAACTTCTGTAACTTTCCACTGCTTACCCCAAACCGATAAAACCAATTCCTATCCCACTGCCCTCCACTGACTCTCTTTTTGGACTCAGCCTGCCAGAACCCAGGTGAATAAACAGCCACGTTGCTCACACAAAGCCTGTTTGTGTGGGTCTCTTCATTCAGGGCACACGTTTTAACACACCCGTCCCACAGGCCTACAGTTGTGGAAGGAAGACCCAGTGCATGGGAGAAAGCAGACCTCAGACTGGAAAGTGATGGATGGCATTCTTTGAAATGACTCCCTTGGGGGAGAAAGTTTTCTAAGCCCTAGAGAAACTCCTTGGGTTAGGGAACTTGGGGATGGAAGGATTTCATCTGGAGCTCCCAGAACAACTTGAAGAGCTTTGTTTCTTCCTGGAATTGGCTTTGTGCAGGGCCCTGGGATGAACATGCTACACACTCCCCCTTCCTTTATTGCTTTATTGTGTTTCCAAGAAATGCAGCCACAAACCCAGGCCGTGACTCTCCAGGGCTGGCTGATGCGGGGCAGGCAGGCCAGAGCTGGTGCCGTCTCCTAGGTTCTTGCTGGCTTTCTCCTCCTTGCCCCTCGCTTTTTTTTTTTTTTTTTTTTTTTTGAGACAGTCTCCCTCTCTTGCCCAGGCTAGAGTGCAGTGGTGCCATCTTGGCTCGCTGCAACCTACACCTCCCTGGTTCAAGCAATTCCCCTGCCTCAGCCTCCTGAGTAGCTGGGATTGCAGGCACACACCACCACGCTCGGCTAGTATTTTTGTATTTTTAGCAAAGACGGGTTTTACTATGTTGGCCAGGTTGGTCTTGAACTCCTGGACTTAGCCAATCTGCCCACCCTTAGCCACCCAAAGTGCTGGGATTATAGGCATGAGCCATTGTGCCCAGCCTTTTTTCTTTGTTTGCTTGTTTGTTTGTTTTGAGATGGAGTCTGGTTGGAGTGCAGTGGCACAATCTTGGCTCACTCAATATCTGCCTCCCGGGTTCAAGCACTGGTTTGACTGCCTTCTGGTCACAAAATGGCAGCCAAGTTGACTGCACACAAGCAGTGGGTGGGCCAAGGCAGACCAGGGAGACAGGAGATGGAAGAGGGGTGGGGACCTTTTCTAAGAGCTCCCAGTATCCAGGATAATCTCCCCTTTGTCCCACTGGTCCACTGTAGAATGTGAACCCTGGGTCACTTTCCCTGGGATCAAAGGGTCCATCCTACCTGACAGCAGGAGGGAAGAAGAGAAAACTTTGAGGCCAAAGCCCCAAGGCTGCATATCTGGTAAGGTACCTAAAGGCCCGTAGGGCAGATGTTCCCCACAGCTCGGGCCCCATAACGCTTGTTCAGCATTCCACATCCCATCCCAGGCTTCTGATGGGGCTGCGCCCCTGCTGCACAGCCCCCTTCCAAGCCATGTGGCCTGATGTGTCAGTTTGAGAAACTGAGGTCTACAATGAAACCCACAAGGTATTATCATCAAATACCTTCTTGCTCTTTTTTTTTTTTTTGAGATGGAGACTCACTGTTGCCCAGGCTGGAGTGCAGTGGCATGATCTTGGCTCACTGCAACCTGTGCCTCTCAGGTTCAAGCAATTCTCATGCTTCAGCCTTTTGAGTCTCTGGGATTACAGGTGCATGCCACCAATTCCTGGGATTAGGAGCTGGGTCAGTAGCTGGAATTACAGGTGCATGCCACCAACGCCTGCCTGATTTTTGTATTTTTAGTAGAGAAGGGGTTTCCCCATGTTGGCCAGGCTGGTCTTGAACTCCTGACCTAATGTGATCCACCCACCTTGGCCTCCCAAAGTGCTGGGATTATAGGGGTGAGCCACTGCACCCAGTCTTAAATATGTTCTCCTCAGTTCCAGTGACATGGCCCCGCCCCTGAGTGTGGGTGAGCTGAAAGTGGCTGTCACTAAGGCACTTTCCTCGCCCAGTGGGGAGCACATGCTTAGTGCTTACTACCAGGGCTTTGGAGAGACTGGTCATTCCCCTCTTTGGATTTTTGTCATCTGAAAAATGTGCTAATAACAGTTCCAACCCTACAGAATTATTATGAGGGTAGTTAATGTCTTCCAAGTGCTTTTCTTGGTGCCGGCACAGTTAGCTAAAATATGGAATTCAGGGCGTGGCTCACACACCTTTCCTGAAGGACCCTCTCAGAGCACCCCAGACTGTAGTCACTATTTACAGAGGCCTGGTCTGAGTCTCAAAGGTAGAGTGAAAGGAAGACAAAGCATCACAAACTCAAAAGACCCCAGTACTGAAATAAAGCACTGAGGGCTTCTGGCTGCACAGACTGGAGCAGGCCTTCCTCCCCAGATGAGAAATGACGTGTGTTAAAAAATAGCAAAATAAATTACCCAGGCGTGGTGGTGTACATCTGTAATCCCAGCTACTCAGAGGCTGAGGTACGAGAATTGCTTGAACCTGGAAGGCGGAGGTTGCAGTGAGCCGAAATGGCGCCACTACACTCCAGCCTGGTGACAGAGCTAGAGGATCCATCTGAAAAACAAAGAAAGAAGGAAAAATAGGACAGGTATGGTGGCTCGTGCCTATGATCCCAGCACTTTGGGAGGCTGAGGCAGGAGGATTGCTTGAACCAAATTTGAGACCAGCCTGGGTGACAAAGGGAGACCCTGTTTCTAATATAATTTCAAAATGTTTTCATTTAAAAAAGAAAAAAACCAGCAAAATAACTCTGTGGTTAAGTTCTTAGAGGCAAAGGAAGTCAATTTTGTGTGTGTGTGTGTTTTTGGAGGCAGCGTCTTGCTCTGTCCCCCAGGCTGGAGTGCAATGGTGTGAACTCAGCTCACTGCAACGTCTGCCTCCCAGGTTCAAGTGATTCTCATGCTTCTGTCTCCTGAGTAGCTGGGATTACAGGCACATGTCACCATGCCCAGCTAATTTTGCATTTTTAATAGAGATGGAGTTTTACCATGTTGGTCAGGCTGGTCTTGAACCCCTCACCTCAAGTGATCCGACCACCTTGGCCTCCCAAAGTGCTGAAATTACAGGTGTGAGTCACCATGCCTGGCCAATTTTGTTTTCTTTTTGTGTTTCTTTCATGGAGTACATTGTTTCTCTAAAAATCTCTGGGCTTGCTGGCCAAACCATGTGATGACACTAAAAGATACATATTTTTTTTCTTTTTTTCTGAGACAGAGTCTTGATCTGTCACCCAGGCTGGAGTGCAGTGGTGTGATCTCAGCTCACTGCAACCTCCACCTCCTGGGTTCAAGCGATTCTCCTGCCTCAGCCTCCCGAGTAGCTGGGATTACAGATGTGTGCCAATACGCTCTGCTAATTTTTATATTTTTGATAGACGGGGTTTCAGTGTTGGCCAGGTTGGTCTCGAACTCCTGACCTTGTGGTCTGCCTGCCTCAGCCTCCCAGTGTGGGGATTACAGGTGTGAGCCACTGAGGCTGGCTAAAAATCTTTAGCTAATTCCTGTTTTATGGTCGGCTTTTGTCTACCCTCCTAGAGCCTTGCCAATGCACTGTGTACACTATACAAAGGAGCCCCTGCTACTGGGGGCCCTGAGAGGACACTATAGGGACCAGGCAGGGCCATGAGGCCAGCACCCCTGGTACTGGATAGGATTCCCTCTTGGAGCGAGGGCTTCCCATGAGTCACCAAGGAGGCAAAATTCCCTTCTTTTGAGCACATCATGATGTGCGCCTTGGGAAGCACTGTTACCAGCATTCTAGAAGGGAGCCGTGAGATTAAGAGAGGCCAGGCTCTGGCTACTACTTATTTTGCTTTTCATTTATACTGTACCTCTTAAGATTCTCTGCCATGGAATGTCAAGCTTCACGTCTCATCATGATGAAAGTGTGGGCACAATCATCTCTAAGCCGAACGCTGACTCTTCCCTTTTCCCGTGCCCTTGCACACTCCCAGCAGCACGCCCTCGGTTGCTTCCCTCCCGTGTCTCTTACAGAAGTGAGATCTTCAGTGTTGGGGTGGGGCCTGGTGGGAGGTGTCTGGGTCATGGGGCGGATCCCTCAGGAATGGCGTGGTGTCCCCTGGCAGGAATGAGTGTGGTCTCACTCTATGACCTGGTTGTTTCAGAGAGCCTGGTCCTCCCGCTCTCTCTTGCACCATCTCTCGCCATGGGACACACCCGCTTTCCCTTCACCTTCCACCATGAGTAAACCCTTCCTGAGGCCTCTCCAAAAGCAGACGCAGGCGCCATGCTTCTTGTCCGACCGGCAGAACCATGAGCCAAATACATATTTTTTCTTAAACAAATTAGCCAGCCTCAGGTATTCCTTTATTGCAACACAAAACAGACCAACACAACCTCCTCTGCAGAAGTACTGCAACGTTCAGAAATGGTTTTCTCTCACTTCCCACTAAATGGTTCTTTTAGGTTCTAGGTTGTATAGAATAGCTCAATTTAAGAAACCAAGAATCTAAGATTTTGCCTAAAAAAAAACTAATCGAATGAAGAATTCACTCATATTTTTCTACCAAAAACTGAAATACTACGAGGAAACAAAACCAAAACCACATTCAGTTCTTTTATTTAATTTTCTAGTGGACAATTTACATATCTCCCTCACCCTGTCTTTTAAGTTAGTGTGACAATTTTCCATAATAAACTACTTAAAGAGAAGCTTTGGTCAAGAATGGAATGAAATTGCAAAAAAACAACAAAAAAATCACTGCTTTTAAAAAACCAACACTTTCACCAATTTTATATTCAAACAAAACCACAAGGTATTGGTGTGATATGTGTTTTCAGTGTTTCCTCGGGGCTGGCTTCCTCACCATCGTGCCACGGCACAGCTGCGGTCAGCCACAGTTTGTCATGCTGGACGGCGGAGGCTCACTCAGCTTCACATTATCCGGAGGCCCTGGATGGAAGACTCAAGGGTCTTGGAAAAGGCGGGAAAAGCACTGATGTCACTGAGGAGTGTCCACTCTGAGGTTTTCCTCACGCTAGGTATTATATCACTCCCTCCTCCTCGGGGGAGGTTTGGCCCGCCCCACCCTGAACCTGGCCCTGCCACCTGAGACAGGCTCTCCCAGGACTAACCCTGCAGAGATGCTCCAGGCCTGGTGTCCCTTGTCCCCACTGACCCCACTCACAGGCTCTGGGCACACTCCTCTCACTCCTCTGTTTTGTTTTTTTTTTGAGACAGGGTCTTGCTCTATTGCCACAGGCTGGAGTGCAATGGTGTGACCATAGCTCACTGCAGCCTCCAACTCCTGGGCTCAAGTGATCCTCCTGTTTTAGCCTCTCAAGTAGCTGAGACTAAAGAAGGCACACGTCACTGCACCTAGCTTTTAAAAAAATATATATATATTTGAGATAGAATCTCGCTGTATCACCCAGGCTGGAGTGCAGTGGTGCAATCTCGGCTCACTGCAACCTCCGCCTTCTGAGGTCAAGTGATTCTTCTGCCTCAGCCTCCTGAGTAGCTGGTACTACAGGCTGGTGCCACCATGCCCAGCTGATTTTTCTATTTTTGGTAGAGATGGGGTTTCACCATATTGGTCAGGACGGTCTTGAACTCCTGACCTGGTGATCCACCGGCCTCAGCCTCCCAAAGTGCTGGGATTACAGGCGTGAGCCATCATGCCTGGCCCATTATATATATTTTTAAATAGAGACAGAGTCTCACTATTTTCCCAGGCTGGTCTCGAACTCCTGCACTCAAGACAGGGAAGGAGGGAGGAGAAGTGAGCCTCAGCTTTCTAAAGTGCTGGGATTACAGGTGTGGGCCAGCATGCCTGGCTACACCTGGCTTTTTTTATAAAGATAAGGTCATGCTATGTTGCACAAGCTGGTCTCAAACTCCTGGCCTCAAGCAGTTCTCCCACTTTGGCCTCCCAAAGTGCTGGGATGACAGGCATGAGTCACTGCGCCTGGCTGGCCACAACTCTTTTTTCTAGTTCCATCCCATGCTTCTGTAGGACCACACCATGGGCAGTGCCTCAAAGGCAGTGTACGCTCTCTGAAGCCCAGGCTGGCCTGGCTGTGCTGTGCCTGCAGCTTAGGGTGCTGACCTGTGCTTTCTCAACTCATAGTCCCCTCCCCTCCAAAACCCATGGCAGCTCAGGATGCCACTCAGGTGCAACCTTTTCCCTGCAGCGCAGGCAGTCCACACATATTCCCGGACCCCTCTGTATGAAAACAGGCACTGGCTTCTCTTCTGAGCTCTGCCAAATCCCCTACCCAGCCCCTGTATCCACCTCTCTCTTCTACCAGACAGGCTAGTTCAGTGTCCAGCACCATGCATGGGAACCAGCAGATACTTAGTAAATATTTATTAAATTAATTAGTGTTAGCCATAAATATATATCTACATAGTTAAATCTGGGCTGGTGTCCAATAGGGCCTGCTTCTAAAACAGCACTCCATTTTTCCTCAATGAATAAACGGACATCTAGAAGTACATATTTCATCTCACTGAGAATGTGCTGTTCTTCTGTGGATGACTTTTAGGTTGTAAAGAGATCTCCAGCTGGGCGTGGTGGCTCATGCCTCTAATCCCAAGCACTTTGGAAGGCCGAGGTGGGCGGCTGACCTGAGGTCAGGAGTTCGAGACCAGCCTGATCAACATGGAGAAACACCATTTCTGCCAAAAATACAAAATTAGCCCACTGTGGTGGCACATGCCTGTAATCCCAGCTACTTGGGAGGCTTGAGGCAGGAGAATCACTTGAACCTGCGAGGCGGAGGTTGTGGTTAGCCAAGATGGCACCATCGTACTCCAGCCTGGGCAACAAGACTGAAACTCTGTCTCACAAAAAAAAAAAAAAAAAAAAAAAAAAAAAAGACTCTAGGGCTGGGCACAGTGGCTCACACCCGTAATCCCAGCACTTTGTGAGGCCAAGGCGGGCAGATCACATGAGTCCAGATGTTCGAGACCAGCCTGGCCAACATGGTGAAACCCTGTCTCTGCTAAAAATACAAAAAATAGCTGGGCGTTGTAGTATGCTACTTGTGAGGCTGAAGCAAGAGAATCACTTGAACCCAGGAGGCAGAGGTTGCAGTGAGCCAATATTGCACCAATGACTGCACTGCAGCCTGGGTGACAGAGCGAGACTCTATCTCAAAAAAAGAGAGAGAAAGAAAAAAAGATTTCCAGTTTAATGTCTTACATTAGGACATTAAACTGTGTACTAGATTTGACATTTTGTTTCAAGAAATGAGAAACATTCTTCTCAAAGTTTTGTAAAAATATTAGCAGGGGATGATGGTGCGTGCCTGTTGTCCCAGCTACTTAGGAGGCTGAGGTGGGAGGGCTGACGGAGGCAAGGAGTTGGTGGTTGCCGTGAGCCATGATTGCACCACTGTACTCCAGCCTGGGGACAGAGAACGAGCTTATCTCTTAAAAAAAAAAGTTTTAACACAAACAAGATTTGTTCTGTTAGGTAGAAAATACCTTGAAATCCCAAATTGTCATGGCTCCATCGATGCCAGTAGTGCAAAATTTGCGACAGTCTTGCTTGTCCACCTCATAAATAGAGACTTGACTGAAAAAAAAACAGAAGAGATTGAAGGTATGGAGTGGAAGTGAACACAGCATTCCTGACTAATAGTGTAAGGGCAGTTTAAGGACACAAATTACCTTCTTCTTCATTTTAAAAATAAAGATGGGGTGGCCGGGCGCGGTGGCTCACGCTTGTAATCCCAGCACTTTAGGAGGCCGAGACGGGTGGATCACGAGGTCAAGAGATCGAGACCATCCTGGTCAACGTGGTGAAACCCCGTCTCTACTAAAAATACAAAAATTAGCTGGGCATGGTGGCACGTGCCTGTAGTCCCAGCTACTCGGGAGGCTGGGGCAGGAGAATTGCTTGAACCCAGGAGGCGGAGGTTGCGGTGAGCCGAGATCGCGCCATTGCACTCCA
>PVKV010033990.1:0-18140 GCA_004027835.1 Alouatta palliata
AAGAAAAGAAAGAAGAAGGAAAGAAAGAAAGAAAGGAAGAAAAGAAAATTGTTCAGAGTGTATCTGAATAACCACAGTACAGATTCCCCTAATGTTAACATTTTGCATGTGAGTAACTTTTTTACTTTCTGTCCTCAAAATGAGCCTCAAGATAGCCCAGGATCACCCTGCATTTTCCCCTGATCCAGCCCTGGAACAAACAACTTCTCTGAGGTGTCTTGGTTCCTTTTTTATTAGTCAATGGTATATAGAAACTAAAATATGGGCAATGCTGGGCACGGTGGTGCACACCTGTAGTCCCAGATACTCAGGAGACTGAGGTGGGAGGATTACTTGAGCCTGGGAGTTTGAGTTCAGTCTGGGCAATATAGTGAGACCCGCCCCCACCAAAAAAGTTACTGTAGTGCCATTGTTTGATCCTCTAAACAGGTAGAACATGTAAATCTAAGTATATATACCAGCCCATGCCTACACATGTTTATTTTTAATCTCTCTTTTTTCTTCTTCTTTTTTTTTAGGGGGGGACACAGTCTCACTCTGTTGCCCAGGCTGGAATGCAATGGTGCAATCTTGGCTCACTCCAACCTCTGCCACCCAGCTACAAGTGATTCTTCTGCCTCTGCCTCTGCCTCCCGAGTAGCTGGGATTACAGCTTGACTACTTTTTGTATCTTTAGTGGAGACGGGGTTTCACCATGTTGACCAGGCTGGTCTCAAACTCCGGACCTCAAGTGATCCACCCGCTTTGGCCTCCCAAAGTGCTGGGATTACAGGCGTGAGCCACTGTGCCCAGTCTAATCTCTTATATTGTATGTTACAGAGTATATTCAGGCTTCTGTGAGGAGGATTGTATTAGGGTTCTCCAAAGAGACAGAATCTAAGAGATACATACACAGGCAGACATATGAGAGGGGACTTCTGGAGGCCACATTCCATGATAGGCCATTGGCAAGCTGGGGAACTAGAGAAGCCAATAATGTGGCTCTAAGTCCAAGTCCAAAGGCCTGAGAAACTGGAAGGCCACTGGTGCAAGTCCTGGAGTCCAAAGGCTGCAGAACTTGGGAGTTCTGATGTCTGAAGGCAGGAAAAGGAGTGTCCCAGCTTCAAAAGAGAGAAAATGTGCCTTTCCTCTGCCTTTTTTTCTATCCAGGCCCTCAACCAATTCGATGATGCCCGCCCACATTGGGTGAGGGCACGTCTTCCTCATTCAGTCCACTGATGCCAATGCCAATCCAGAAGCACCCTCACAGCATACCCAGAAATAATGCCTTACCAGCTATCTGGTTGTCTCTTAAAGCAGGCAAGTTGACACCTAAAATTGGCCATCACAGGGACATACTCATTCTAAAGGAATTCAGGGAAAACAAACCAAACCAAGTGTGTATATTCAGAACTATGTAAAGGACTTTGTGAGCAGTTTCTGGGAGAAAGCACGCCTTACTGGACGGCTATCTACTTACTGGAGTTGCTTCATATTCACGTCCCACTTCACTATCCCCACCAAGTAATTGAAAGATGAAAGAAGAATATGAACCATTGATATCTAGCCCTTCAGGTGACCTAAAAACAAAAACAAAAATTAATGCACAGGCAAGCAGAGATGAGATTTGTGAGCCCTTAACTCACACTATTCTTTAGGAAATTGCATATGAGAATATTACTGCCATCATTCCAAACGAACAAACCAAAAACACTTTCCTTACCCGATACAGACAAGGGAAAAAATTCTAGCAAAGGTCAGACATGGTGGCTCATGCCTGTAATCCCAGCACTTTGAGAGCCTGAGGCAGGCGGATCATTTGAGGTCAGGAGTTTGAGACCAGTCTAGTTAACTCAGTAAAACCCTGTCTCTACTAAAAATACAAAAATTAGCCAGACATGGTGGTGTGCACCTACTATCCCAGCTACTCGGGAGGCTGAGGGAGGAGAATCGCTTGAACCCAGGAGGCGGAGGTTGCAGTGAGCGAGACCCTGACTCAAAAAAAAAAATCTAGCAGAAATCTTGCCAAAAAACAAAAACATAAAAACAAAAAAACACAATAAATCCAAACAAAAACAAAAACACCCTAATTACACTTTTAAAGAGGAGTAAATATGGATAAGAAGAAAACATTAGGCCAGGCATGGTAGCTCACGCCTGTAATCCCAGCACTTTGGGAGGCTAAGGCAGGCGGATCATGAGGTCAAGAGATCAAGACCATACTAGTCAACATAGTGAAACCCCATCTCTACTAAAATACAAAAATTAGCTGGGCGTGCTGGCACAGACCTGCAATCCCAGCTACTTGGGAGGCTAAGGCAGGAGAATTGCTTGAAGCTGGTAGGCAGAGATTGTAGTGAGCCAAGATCGTGCCACTGCACTCCAGCCTGGCAGCTGGCGAAAGAGCGAGACTCTGTCTCAAAAAAAAAAAAGAAAGAAAGAAAACATAAGACAAAATATATATATATTTTTTGAGATGGAGTCTTACCCTGTTGCCCAGACTGGAGTGCAATGGCACAATCTTGGTTCACTGCAACCTCTGCCTCCCAGGTCCAAATGATTCTCCTGCCTCAGCCTCCTGAGGAGCTGAGATTACAGGCGCCTGCCACCACGCCTGGCTAATTTTTGTTTTTTCAGTAGAGATGGGATTTCACTGTGTTGGCCAGGCTGGTCTCGAACTTCCCACCTTGTGATCCTCCCGCCTCAGCCTCCCAAAGTGCTGGGATTACAGGCATGGGCCACCGAGACTGGCTGACAAAATACTTCTTTATCCTATTTGAGTAATTAAATGAGGAGTCCATGAAACAAGAGATTTTAAAACATAGATAAGACAAAAACATGACATTTTAAAAAAGCTTGCAGAGCTAATGAAAAAGAATAGGAGAAAACAAAATTATTATGTAATATAAAAAACAGTAAAATAGCAAGGAATAAAACTGATACTGCAGAAATCTGAACTATGATTGGAGAGAATGTACTTGAGAAAAATCATATAAAATATTGAGAAAAAAACAAACACATGACATTAAATAAAAATATGTAATAGAACGAAGATCTAATAAATAACTAATTGGTAATGCTGAGGAAGAAAACAGAGGAAGTTTTTTAGAAATACAAATTTATTAATACAATAAATAGTTTCTGAAACAAAAGGAAGATTGTCTTTGCAAGGCAGAACCTGTTTCACATGTTCAATTAATAAAATATTGACTGCTTATTATGTAGTAGGGATTGTTCTGGTTGCTAAGAACACACCAACAAAAATTAGCCAGGTGTGGTGGTGAAGCATGCCTACAACTCCTGCTACTTAGGAACTGGGAGACACTAGGTCCTACGTGGTACAGTATGACAAAAGACAGGGAAAGGAATCCTCCCCTCTTCAGAAAAGTACTCTAGAAAGTCCAATGCAACTTTGGCATGGGCTGGCAAACCATACTATAGGACAGTGACAAGGGACAGTACTTTCAGCATAGACGTGAGTCCTCTATGCCAGGCACTGGCCATATTAGGAACTTCATGTGGAGATAATTACATCATGACCAGGCATGGGATGACAAAAATGGACGTGATTCATAGCTGCTGAGAAGTCAGTGAGCATGTAGGAGACACTTGCATGCCGCCTCTTCAAATAGTTGGGAAGGACTTTGAAGAAAGGCTTGTTATTCAACAGATTGGGCAGAGTCTGGCAGAGTCAGTGTGTGTCAGCTGTTATAACCTTATCTGACTACCAACGTGATATAGCCGGAAAACTACAAATGATACTCACATGTCATTTTGCTTAAACCTTTGAAATTGTTATTGTTTACTGAACAAATAATAAATATTAAGGGAACACTCAGCCAAGGTTTCTTTTTTATTTTTGTATTTTGAACTAATTATAGATTCACAGGAAGTTTAAAAAATAAGTACAAAGAGGTCCTGTGTACCCTTCACCCAGTTTCCCCCAATAGTACATCTTAGTAACTACATTACACTATCAAAAGCAGTAAATAGACACTGTACAATCCATAATTTCTCTTCAGATTGTCACTTTTTCATGCATGTATCTAAAGTTCTATGCAAGTTGATCATGTGTAGATTTGTATAACCACCCCCATAATCAAGATACAGAACTGTTTTATTACCACAAATATCCCCATTGTTACTCCCTTGCAGTCACAGTTGTCTCTATCCCCTTCCACCCGCTCCCACCCTATTCCTAATCCTTGGTAACCACTAATCTGTTCTCCATCTCTATAATTTTGTCATTTTGAGGATGTTATAGAAATGGAATCACACAGTACATAATCTTTTGAGATTGGCTTTTCTCATTTAGTATAATTTCAGATGTTTCTATTTTGGGAAATACAATGTTAATTTTGATGATTTTGTATTTGTCAGGGGATAAAATGATTTTAAAATGTCCACCTTCCTAGATTCACCTAATAGCTGGTATTATTTCTGACTTATTTGGTATCTTTGTATTATTTTGTATATTAAGAAGTCTTACCTGTAAACAGAAATAAGGTAATGTTAGTTAAATGTTAACTAACCACTGCCTACCGGAATGCCTTAAGGCAAGTGTTCAAAGGTTACATGTGGTCCAAACCTAATAGTGATGGGGTGGTGTCTCTCATCAGATAAAGGTGTTTCAGGGGAATTTCTTAGTCAAATCAGAACAAAAACGCAAGAGAAAAACATTAGAAAAATTATAAACTAAATTATTTGTAACTGTCTTCCTTTTCAAAGAATAGAGCAATTAGCAAACAGAGAAAATGTTATTCTCTTCACTGTCAAGAAGCCAGTATACAGAACATACCGGTTTCAAGCCAAGCCAGGTCATGTGGGTGATATCTGATTCCAGAAACTTCTGGAATCCTAGCTATTCCATGTCACGTAGGCTATAGGAATAGCTAGGATTCTAAAAGTAGTTCTTGAGGAGCTAAACTCTATGCTACCTACTATTTTTGAATCAAAGTGACTCACAAACCCATGGAGCTTAATCTATAAGAAGTTCTTTGAATTGGCCAGGCGGGGTGGCTCACGCTTGTTATCTCAGCACTTTGGGAGGCTGAGACAGGCAGATCACTTGAAGCCAGGAGTTTGACACCTGCCTGGCCAACATAGTGAAACCCCATGTCTATGAAAAATACAAAAATTTGCCAGGTGTGGTGGCACACACTTGTAATTGCAACTACT
Organism: Alouatta palliata; assembly: GCA_004027835.1. Lineage (NCBI taxonomy): Eukaryota > Metazoa > Chordata > Mammalia > Primates > Atelidae > Alouatta > Alouatta palliata. The sequence continues at coordinate 5,158 of PVKV010033990.1, forward strand.
AGAGAGGCTGAGGTCGGAGAAGTGCTTGAACCTGGGAGGTAGAGGTTACAATGAGCTGAGATCACACCACTGTACTCCAGCCTGGGCAACAGAGCAAGCCTCTGTTTCAAAAAAAAAAAAAAAAAAAAAAGTTTTTTGAATTTAGAACCAAGGGATAGGGAAAAGAGTTAAGGCTTCACCTTCCTTTTTGTTGTAAACTGTTTTCTGTTTTTTTTTTTTTTTTGAGACAGAGTCTGACTTTGTCGCCAGGCACCAGGCTGGAGTGCAGTAGCACAATCTCGGCTCACTGCAACCTCCGCCTCCCGGGTTCAACCAATTCTCCTGCCTCAGCCTCCCGAGTAGCTGGGACTACAGGCACACGCCACCACGCCCAGCTAATTTTTGTATTTTTAGTAGAGACGGGGTTTCACTATGTTGGCAGGCTGGTCTTGAACTCCTGACCTCAAGTGATCCGCCCGCCTCGGCCTCCCAAAGTGCTGGGATTACAGGCTTGAGCCACCGCGCCCGGCCTGTTTTCTTATATCTAGGTTTCTGTTGTGAAGCTGGAGATTGAGTATTTTGGAAATGCCAAACAGTTTTGTTAATTTTAGTCAAGTACACTTTTACATTGTAGACTTCTCAGAATTACTGTTAGATAGACAATACATGTCAGACACACTTCATATTTATCTTTACTTATTTAGAGATATGGGTCTTGCTGTGTTATTTTTTAATGTTGAAATTTGGGACAGCAAAGATAAGGGTTATGCTGTGTTATTTTTTAATATTGAAATTTGTTAGCTAAAGCATAGAGTAAGAGAGACATAACTTTAAAAATTTATTTTTATAAAAAAATAGAGACAGGGTTTCATCATGTTGCCCAGGTTGGTCTCACATGCCTGAGCTCAAGCAATCCTCCCGCTTTGACCTGCCAAAGTGCTGGGATTACAGGTGTGAGCCACCATGCCTGGACATTTGTTTTTTAAATAAGGAAACTCTGTAAATTGGTACAGCCTTTTTGGAATCATTTTCAAAAAATTTATCAAATTTGAATTACAAAGGCTATAAAGGCTTTATATGAAGGATTGTTGAATGATACAAAGGATATAAAAGCTTATATTCCTTTGTTTCTTAATCCTACTTCTAGGGATCTATTCCTCATGTAATAATATGTGTGCAAAGATATTCATACATTCATGATATTTTCTGCAATAGTATTAGTTATTGTGAATACTTGGAAACAATGTAATTTCCACTGTTTTGAAAAAGGTCAAATAAATTATGAAATGAAATTATGAGGTTGAGTGTAGTGGTTCACACCTATAATCCTAGCACTTTGGGAGGCAGAGGCAGGTGAATCACTTGAGGTTAGGAGTTCAAGACCAGTCCTTGCCAACATGGTGAAACCACATCTCTACTAAAAATAAAAAATTAGCCAGGCAGGGTGGTGGGCGCCTATAATCCCAGCTACTTGGGAGGCTGCAGAATGAGGATTGTTTGAATCCAGGAGGTGGAGATTGCAGTGCACCACTGCACTCCAGCCTGGGCGACAAAGTGAGAGTTTCAAGAAAAAAAAAATGCTACACTGTAGTTAAAATAATTAAGCAGAATGTATTGTAATGGAAAAAAAAATCCAGTTTTTTTTTTTTTTTTTGAGACACAGTCTCAATTTGTCACACAGGCTGGAGTGCAGTGGCACGATGTTGGCCCACTGCAACCTCTGCCTACCGTGTTCAAGACATTCTTGTGTCTTAATCTCCAGAATAGCTGGGATTACAGGTGTGCACCACCAAGCCAGACTAATTTTTGTATTTTTAGTAGAGATGGGGTTTCACCATGTTGGCCAGGCTGCCCTCGAACTCCCGACCTCAAGTGATCCGCCTACCTCGGCCTCCCAAAGTGCTGGATTACAGGCATGAGCCACTGCACCCCGCCATAATCCAGGATTTTTTTTAAATTTATTTTTCTTCTTTTTTAAAGACGGGGTTTCACCATGTTGGTCAGGCTGGTCTTGAACTCCCGACCTCAGGTGATCCGCCTGCCTTGGCTTCCAAAGTGCTTGGATTACAGGCGTGAGCCACCACGCCCGGGCTTAATCCAGGATTTTTAGGTGAAAAAAAAAAAAAAAAGAAAAATGGTAAAGGTCTAGAAGGATGCATGTAAAATTCTTACAGTGGTAGTCGTGGGTAGGGGGTGGTTTGGGAAGAAAAATATTAATTATAACTTTTCAATATTTTTGAATTTTCCAAAATGACCATTTATGCTGATATTACTTGTATAGCTAAAAAAGGAGTTAAGGAAATTTCATCAACAGAATATATCCCAAATAAAGCGATAGAAAGACTGCATTAGCTACTTACCTTGTTGATGTTCTCCATTTCCATCTGGCAATGTCTACAAATGCAACTTAATATTTAGACTTAACATACAAAACGAAATATATTTGACATTTTGGAAGAGGCAGGTTAGATACAGCACTTTAAGAATGACCTCACTGAATTACTCTACTTATTTGAAAATAGTTTTATGCCAAAAATATACATAAACTGACTGAGGAATTCATTCAAAAGTAACGGCTGGAACCTGATTTTCTTTATGTCCATGCAGTGCCCGGTGCATAGTAGCTTCTCAGTAAGTACTGACTGAATAATGAATGAGTCCACAGTTTAGATCTTTTTAGTACTAAGCACCTACTGATCTGAAAGCAGGAAATTAGCAATGATAGATGTCTGAGGTTCTAAGTTGCTTTTCAAATGAGGAAGCCACGGGGTGGAGCCTCGTTCTCTTTTACTCAGGAGGTTAAGAATTCGGCTTAACAGTTTAGTGGGTTATGTTTTGGTGATCTGTGAATTGAAAAATCATTCAATTTCACATTAAAAAGGGAAAAGAGCAAGCGTGTTGTCTGTCATTCGTTAATTATTATACATACACTTTTTGCTCAGACCAGAGCAAAGCGCTCTGGTGCAAACGTTTCCTGGTTGTGAAACTGTGAGCAATCACTCTCTTTGTGTCTACACTTTCATCTGAAAAAAAGGGAATAATGAGTAAACTTTTATAAAATGCTGGAAGTATAGCCATTCCACACTTGTGCAATGAATGTTTCATATAAATTCAATACTAGACGGTCAGGTTGAAATGCACTCAGATACTTAAACTGTATACAAATACAAACGTTCTCGAGTCCGGGGAGCCTCTTTCAGCTCATTTATCGTCCCAGCCACACCTATGGGGCTGGTGCCGGTCCCAGCGGTCGACTCCAGCGCGGGGCAGCCAGCGGCTGGCCCTGGACGTGCCACCTACGGCCTCGCACACCTCGGGCAATTCTACCTCGATTCTGGGGTCCTCGCGGGACATTCCTGCCTACTCTTGGGAGTCAGATCCCCAAGGCTTTTTCCGCCGGCAGAGGGAGGCGTTCAACCGGCAGCCCCAGTCTGCGAAGCCGGAAGGCCCGCGGAGCCGCGGGAGGGCGGGCTGGGCGCGCGGCGGAGCGGGAAGCACAAGGCGCGCGCTCCCGCGAACGCAGAAGGGAGTCTGGGGACGCGTGCGCGCGCCAGGCTGAGGGGCCGAGAGGCGGGGTCTTACAGCGACGGCGTGAAGAGGGCGCCCCAGAGCCCAGCCGGAGGCCGGCAGCAAGCGGGACGAGGGTGGGCGCGAGCGCAGGGGCGGGCCCCGAGGGAGGGCGGGGATGCTAAGGGGGCGGGGTCGGGCCAGGCGGGGACGCGCTCGCGGGGTGGGGAAGGCGGGGGTGCGGCGGTGGCGGGAGCGTGCCCGGTCCCCGCCCCTGTTTCCCACTCTCCTTCCACCTCCGACCGGCCGGGGCTCCGCAGAGGCGACGCTCGCTAGTAGCCGGAACCGCCCTGCTGCCGCCGCCTGCTTCCTCCGCTCGCGGTGAGCCCGTCAGTCCCTGCTCTGTGCGCGCCTCCATCTGGGCCATGGATGGGTAAGTACTAGGCGGCGCGGCGGCTGCACAGGGTTGCGCTGGCGCCGCTTCCACCCGGCTCTTGGCGGGACGCGCTGGGGCTGGGGAGCCGGGCGCGGCGCCGGCGGCCGGAGGAGCGGCCCCGGCTAAGCCGGACGCGGGGCTTCCGGGCGTCTCGGTGGGGATCCCGGAATCGCGGAGGCTCCGTCCGCCGCAGCCTCTCCTTTCCCCACGCGGCGCGCGGGACACGTCCGCCCCTTCCCAGGCTTTCTCGACACACCAGGGAGCGGAGGAAAGCCCGGTCCGGCTGCGGTGCCGGGGTCCACCTTCCGCGGCCCGAGTCCGGGAGCCCAGCTCGGCCTTCCGACACTTCCTCTCAGAAAATGGTGCACGGCGCTGGGGGAGGCGGAGGCGGCGCGCGGGGCGGGCGTCCTCTCGCCGGGGGAGTTGCTGTTTACCGGCGAGGTGGGGCGAGCGGCGGAGTGGCCGACGGCGGGTGCACGCGTCGGTACAAGTCTGGGCGGCGACCTGGTCCTGAGCCACGGTTCCACGCGGGGTCCCGGGGCCGCCGGCGGACTTGGCCGAGGTCTCCCGGCTTGTGCCGCTTTCTCGACACCAGGGCTCTGGACTTAGTGACCATGGACGCTTACCCCTCACCACTCTCTCTCGCCAAGAAACTTAATGAATTCTCTGCCTGTGTATGTAAAATATGGTGTACGAGCAATTTTCGGGAAGCTTTCAAATGCTCGAAATTTTAATGGGGGTCCCTGACCAAATAAAAAATTTAGAATCTATGTGTATAAATTATTCTCTGGAGAGTCAGGGATATGGGGTAGAACTTGACATATTTTAGTAATTAAAGTAACAACTATGTTAGGATCTTCGTAAATTAATTGAAGGTTGTAGTGTGCCTACGGATTAAAAAAATCTCCAACTCAGTTTATTTCCTTTATGTATTTGAGGTTTTGTTTGGCTTGTTACCTGCTTTTGATGACAAGATTTCTGTAAGGTTGTGGACTATATGCAACTTGTTAGAACAGTAAAAGTCGTTTACATGTTGCCATATGGTTGATAATTGTCTTGATATTTGGAGAAGATGAAATCTTCTAACAGGGTTTGACCTTATTAGATTTCATTTATTTTAGTTGCACAACATTAAGTGTATATGGTATTTCTGTTTGAATGCAGATTGCACACTGCTGTAGACATGAAAGTGGAGTTTTAGAATTTATTCATGAGTGTGGTGTTCCTTATTTTTATTTAATGGAAGATTTAAAAAATTTCTTAAAATCATTACTCTTTTGGGTATATAGTAGGTGTATATATTTTTGGGGGAATTGAAGCTGTTTTTATTGTTTAAGTTTCTCCAAGAGCATTGTTGATGACTAATTTCACATTACCTTATTCAGTTACATTTTGTGTGTTGCAAAATTTTGTGATCTTAAAGATTTGTGTCATTATGCTAATATTTCAGTTCAGGTAGGCTATGAAATTAGTATTTCGTTATGTGTAGTTAATTGTCTGGAAGATTTGACTTAAATATGGAGGCAGATTTTTTGTGTTGTAAAATTTATAGTTATAATAAAGAGGGCCTTTGAATTTTGCGTCTTTGCTGTTAAACTCTAGGATAACTGTGAAGTGCAAACTTACACTTTTTGATAGTGTTTAAGAAGTTAACTCTCCCTTCACCCTGTTTGTGGTTTTAAAGGTAGTAACGGGTTTATTGGTTTGAATATGCAAGGCAATTTTACAGATACTGGAAGGTGAGTTCATTTGGGAGTTCAAGTAGGAGCATGATTTGCTCTTTGCATCAGAACCAATAACCATAGTGTTACACAGTCTTATTTTTTATGCAGCAAGCATCTAATTACTTGTCACATTTAAATTTTAGACAAATGAATTTCAAGTTACAGAAGTTTAGAAGGAAAAATAAAAAATCTATGTGGTGTTTTTAAAACAGTTTAGATCATCTAGAGTCATTTATTTGTTGACTTTTATGAGGTAATGATGACATAGGTCATTAACGATATGTAAAATGTATTTGTAGCTTTCTTTTGGGAGATAGGAAGAAAAACGTTAATCGAAGACAGTTTCTTGGGGCTTAGAGATGAGTTTTTGGATGGCAGGACTTGAAAGGGGATTTTTTACACCCTGGTCTTACGGGATGTGGTTTAAGAATAGAGTGCATTTTTGCCTTCAGGAGGCTAATTAAATTTCTACATTTTCCAACAGCCTGAAAAAGATCCTTTTTCCTTATTTGGATAGTAAAAAAACAAACCACAAGCCACCAGTCAACCTGTCTTTCTAGTTCCTCCTCAAATCCCAACTGTCTTGTGTGTGTGTATGTGTTCATTTCCTCCTAAGAGATAATTTATACTTAAACACAGTTTTGACGTGATAGAATATTTTTAAAAAGCAAATCTTTGAAAAATTTGGTGTCTGAAACGTAATGTTTGTATTTATTTTAGTTCTGAGAGACTTACTTGTCTCAACTGTATTTTGGTGAGCAATTTTGGGTGGTTAATGCAGATTTGCAAGATGCCTTCTATTTCTGTAAAATCCAAGCACTGGTTTTGTTTCATTTAAAACCTCAGACACGATTATTCATTCCAGTGACTTAAAAGAACAAACTTCGGTGATTTTAAGTTTTGGTTTGGCTTTATGAAATAGAGGTAAATGGATAAACACTCATTTTTATTGAAGTACGACTATACTTCCTAAATACTAAAAGATAAGTTAGGATTTGTTTCTTGTATTGGTAGTAAGGCTTTGCCTTTACACTCTGCTGTTGGCTGGACTGTCTCTTATCATTTTTCTTTGTATTGATATTTCACAACTCATCACATTCTTATTTTTCTTATTTGTTATTATAATGCTTTTTTCCCCTTTATTCTTACTATCTCTGTCTTTTAAAAACTTGTTCTCTAACTTTGTTTTCCATTTTCTCTTTTTACTTTTTCCATACAGTGTTGTTACAGATCTTATAACAGTCGGTTTAAAGGTAGGAATCTTTTACTATCCTTTCATATGCATTTTTATATCTTACTTTTGGCATATTTTCAATCTCACCTGTTCATAAAATTATCTGCTTTACTGTATGATAATAGTCTTTCATTTTTACTTAACTCCAAAATAAGTAGACCTGTAGGTAATTTTGGATTTTACGTATTTATAAGGAGGAACTATAGTATTATGTATATGAAATGTGAACAAAAAAATTTAGCCCAAAGTTTCACTTAAATATCAGGATGCTTTTTGTTTGCTTTGTTTTAGCAGTTAAATGTAGCCTCAGGCCAGGTGTGGTGGCTCACACCTGTAATCCCAGCAGTTTGGGAGACTGAGGTGGGCGGATTGCTTGAGCCCAGGAGTTTCAGACCAGCCTAGGCAACATGGTGAAACCCTGCCTCTATTAAAAAAAATATGAAAAATTAGCTGGGCATGGTGGTGTGTGCCTATAGTCCCAGCTACTTGGGAGGCTAGCTGGGAGAATCACGTGAGCCTGGGAAGTCAGAGCTGCAGTGAGTGTGATTTCGTCACTGCACTCAGCCTGGGCAGTAGGAGTGAGACCCTGTCTCAAAAAAAATGTAGCCTAGGCTCTGATTTATCTTCTTACCATGTCCTTTCTTCTATCCTCTTTCATGGATGTGCTTATGAGAATAATCTAAGCAGCTGATACTTCTTTCTTCAGTGCCTATTAGGTGTCAGGTTTTTTACATTTATTTTCACTAATCATTATAGCAATCCTTCAAGGTAGGTAATCAGTATTCCCATTTTAGAGGTGAAAAATAGATTTAGAAAGTGTCCAAGATGTGGTGCACTAGTGTTCAAACCCTTGTCTTCTGGGTCCCAAAGCCTGGCTTTTTTTTTTTCATTATACCTAGCTGTTAGCAATGAGAGTTCTGTCTAAAAGGCAAACATCCTGAGAGCTGGATAATCAGTATTCTCTAATAATGATTCTTCTAGGTTAGAAATCATTTCAGTTTTGTCAGAGTCTTTTCATTTATTGGATTTTTTATTTTTTGAGGTGGAGTCTCGCTCTGTCGCCCAGGCTATGGGGTGCAGTGGCCCAATCTTGGCTCACTGCAACTTCCACCTTCTGGGTTCAAGTGATTCTCCTGCCTCAACCTCCTGAGTAGCTAGTATTACAGGCGCCCGCCACCACGCCTGGCTAATTTTTTTGCATTTTTATTAGAGACAGGGTTTCACCATGTTGTCTAGGCTTGTCCCCAACTTCTGACCTCAGGTTATCCGTCCTCCTGGGCCTACCATAGTGCTGGAATTACAGGCAGGAGCTACTGCATCCAGCCCATTCATTGGATTTTTAAATGTAAATCAAGTAAACAGTGCTCATCTATATGAGACTTAAAATATCTGGGTGTTTTAAAGGTTCCTTTACTGATTTAATATTTGATATAGCTGAGTTGAGAATCTAGTTCTAGAAGCCACTTACAGTTCAGATTATTGTAGAAAGAAATAATTCATCTTTGTATGTATTTTACATATTATAGATTGACTTATGTAAATTTGTTCCACCACTTTGGGTCCATCTGTGTTCATCATTTCTTGCTAGCAAATTTCAGTGCTCCTACTTTATTTGCGTTTGTTGGATGTGACAGTGGTGTTCATTCATGGTTTTTTTGTTGTTTGTTTGTTTTTAACTCTGTTACCCAGGCTGGAGTGTAGCAGTGACATGATCCTAGTTCACTGCAGCCTCAAACTCCTGAGCTCAAACTGTCCTTTTGCTTCAGCCTCCAAAATATCTAGTAAATCTGCAAGCGTGTACCACCATGCCCAGCTGGGATTTTGCTGTGTTGCCCAGGCTGGTCTCAAACTCTTGGCCTCTCAAAGTGCTGGGATTACAGACATGAGCCACTGTGCCTGCCCTAAAAATATGTCTCGATAAGCGAAATAAAATTTAAATGTTAGATGTAGGAACCATATTTGAATACAAGATTTGGCTTTCTGACTTTTAGCAAGCACTCTGTAAACAAAGATCAGATCCTACTCTACTCTGAAGAGAAGATAAATTTATTAGTTGATTCAGAAGCAATCTATATTTTTATAGACTTAAATACTGGGAATGTAAAATTATGCATTATCTGGAGAAATTTCTCTAAGATTGTTGTTCTTTCTTGGATTCCATCCAAGGGAGCTTAATTACCAGATAAATACTAACAGGCCAATAAAGCTCATAATTCATCTAGATTGTGTGAAAGATAATCTAGCAGTTACTTAATTTCCTCTGTATGCAATCTGAATGTGATGACACAACAAATGGTTTCAGCCAGTGGCAAGAGTGGATTTCAGGTTATCTTCTGTAAGTTGCTTTCCTGGATTCAGAAGAGTAGTAATGGACTTTAAAAAAAGAATTGAAAATACTCTGTAGTATAATATAAAATCCATTGTTTTGGAGAAAGAAAACTGAGTTGTTTTTAGAAATTAAGTGATTCACCAGAATGTGTCATGAGGGCAGGGATTTTTACTGTTTTCTTCACTACTGTGTTTGCAGTGTCTGTCACATAATAAGCTTTCAGAAATACTTGATGAGTGAATGAATGCCAAATTGTCACATGGCTAGTTAGGTAGCCTGCTTATACAGGAACTCAAGCTTTCTCATTTTGTTAGTTTTTTTTTCTCTGTTAGTCGTATACTATGGTGAGAAAGAAATCTTTTCATTTTTAAATTGGAATTTTCTTGAAGACAGGTGACATTTTTCAGACAGCTTAGGGCTGTCTCATGTTATACCTAGGTGTATACCTTGGATGTTCTTTGTGGTGTAACAATTTTTTGAGCCTTGCAAAAATTAAGAAAATTTGCTTCTGATACTTCTCATGAAAAATTTATATTATTTCTTCATGTAATTTTTATATTTTGAAATACTCATTGAGAAACTGAGACGTATTTGCTGTGGTTTTTTCTTTGAAGACAGGCTCTACCTCTGTCATTGCTCAGGCTGGAGTACAGTGGCATAATCTTGGCGCACTGCATCCTCCACCTCCAGGGCTCAAGTGATCCTCCTGCCTCAGCCTTCTGAATAGCTAGAACCACAGGCATGTGTCACCACACCCTGCTAAGTTTTAAATTTTTTTGTAGAGACGAAGGTCCAACCATGTTGTCCAGGCTGATCTTGAACTCCTGGCCTCAAGTGATTCTCCCACTTCAGCCTCCCAAAGTGCTGGGATTAGAGGTGTGAACCACCATCCACAAGCATAATTGCTGTCTTTAATTTCGAATTCTTTTAAATGAAGAACCAACTAGATGATAATGAGTTGTAACTGTACATGTCTTAAGAACTTTACTATACAAGATAAATTGAAGTGTCAACCCGTGGTAACATAGCATTTTGTGTGTGTCCAGGTTATACTTTAATTATTAACTAACTGGCTTATTTTAAACTTAAATATTTCTCAAAATCCTGGTGATTTTTTCAAAATACTGTAGTAGTTATTAGAGTATGATTTTAAGAAAATGATGATCTTACACATCAAATATGTTTTAAGCTTTTTCTTGGTTATTCTATTTTAAGTGAGTAGATGAGTATGAAAAACTCACATGTATAGGAAGGACTATAATTGTCTTCTAGTAATTATCATGCCTGCTACTATTTAGAAGAGAACAATATAGCATATTTAAATTAATTTTGAGGATCAGTCTTCTGTTTGCTTGACCAAAGTTTGGCAAACTACGGCTATGGACAACATTTGGCTTGCCACCTGTCTTTGTAGTTTTATTAAAACACGGCCGGGCGCGGTGGCTCACGCCTGTAATCCCAGCACTTTGGGAGGCCGAGGCGGGTGGATCACGAGGTCAAGAGATCGAGACCATCCTGGTCAACATGGTGAAACCCCGTCTCTACTAAAAATACAAAAATTAGCTGGGCGTGGTGGCACATGCCTGTAGTCCCAGCTACTCGGGAGACTGAGGCAGGAGAATTGCTTGAACCCAGGAGGCGGAGGTTGCGGTGAGCCGAGTTCGCGCCATTGCACTCCAGCCTGGGTAACAAGAGCGAAACTCCGTCTCAAAAAAAAAAAGAAAAGAAAAACACAGCCACGCTCATTCATATTGTCTGTGGCTACTTTAACACAACAAAGGCAGTTGTAGTTGTAGGGGAGACTGCAAAGCCTAAAATACTTACTCTCTGGCCCTTTACGGAAAAAGTTTGCCTGCTGCTGTGCTTGAGCTATAGGAAATGTAGAAGGCATTTGCTGCAAATCCTTTTCCTTTTAAACTGAGCTGTAATTTAAATAGAATGAAATGCACATGTCTTAAGGGTACGGTTTAAAAATTTGACACTCATATCCACTAGTGTTTCATGTATATCTTGTTCAAGATAATAGAACACCCACTCTAGAAAGTTCCCTGTTGCCTCTTTCCAGAGCCAGTTTAGGCAGCTGTTCTGATTTCTATCACCAGAGATTATTTTTACCTGTTTTGTTTGTTTGTTTGTTTGTTTGAGATAAGATTTTGCTGTGTAGCCCAGGCTGAAGTGCAGTGACGTGATCGAGGCTCACTGTAGTATCAACCTTCTGGGCTCGAGCAATTCTCCTGTCTCAGCCTTCTGAGTAGCTGGGACTACAGGTGCACTCCATTACTCTTGGCTAATTTTTGTATTTTTTGTAGGCTAGGTTTCGCTGTGTTGCCCAGGCTGATCTCCTAGGCTCAAGCCATCTGCTTGCCTCAGCCACCCAAAGTGCTGGGATTATAGGCATGAGCCACCATGCGTGGCCAGTTTTACCTGTTTTTGAATCTCATATAAATGGAATCACAGAGCATAAAAGCTCTTTGATGTCTGACTTCTTTTACTCAGCAAAATAGTATTGAGAGTCATCCTTGTTCTTGCATATATCAGTAATTCCTTTTTTTTCTTTTTAATTTCTGTGAGAATTCCACTTTGTGACTATGATGCAGGATTATTTTTTGCTCCTTAGTTCAGGTAAATCCAGGTTCTTGTCTCACAACCAGGAAAAATTAGGCACGTGGACAAATTAAAGGGTGAGGAGAATGGAATTTATTAAGTGAAAGGGGAGCTCTCAGCAAAGAGAGGGATCCTCTGCGGGCTTCCACCTCAGATTGAATACCAGGCCACCACATATGTGTTGAAGAGGCCAAACTCCTCCCCAGCCTAAGATGCTAATTCCTGGTGGTTCCACCCCCTTCCCCCATTAGCATGTGGGCCGGTATTCTGAGCCACTCCACGTTGATTTATTTGCCTTACTGCACATGTGTTAAGTGATGGAATTTTTCACTGTGGACATAATTAGGCAAGACCCCTGTGCATAATGGCCTGGGCAGGTCGAAGGTTCTCCGGGGACCCTTCCCTCTTTGCCTAGGCATTTGGCTATCTCCTGCCTCTATCAAATATATAGCAATATTTAAAAATGCATTTTTGTGTTGATGGACACTTGGGTTCTTTTCAGTTTGGAGCTACTATGAATAAAGCTACCATGAACATTTATGTGTAAGTCTTTGGCTATATGTATTTCATTCAATCCATGACTGGGAGTAGAATTGCTGGGTGATAGGATATGTATATGTTTAACTTCATAAGAAATTGTTCAACTGTTTTCCAAAGTGCTATACCACTTACCCTCTGACCAGCTTTGTATTAAAGTTCTGTTGCCTCATGTGTCAGCCAAACTAACACCACACTGGGTGTTGTCAGTTTTTAATTTTAGATATTCTTCTGGACTAATATTACCTCATTTTGGTTTTAATTTGCATTAAATTATTGATCCAGTGATTGGTGGTGGTGAGTTTTTTATGTGCTTAGTAGGCATTCACTTATCTTCTTTTGTGAATGGCTGATAAGTCTTTTGCCTATTCTTTTTTTTTTTTGAGACGGAGTTTCGCTCTTGTTACCCAGGCTGGAGTGCAATGACGCGATCTCGGCTCACCGCAACCTCCGCCTCCTGGGTTCAAGCAATTCTCCTGCCTCAGCCTCCCAAGTAGCTGGGACTACAGGCACGTGCCACCACGCCCAGCTAATTTTTGCATTTTTAGTAGAGACGGGGTTTCACCATGTTGACCAGGATGGTCTCGATCTCTTGACCTCGTGACCCACCCGCCTCGGCCTCCCAAAGTGCTG
>PVKV010033991.1:0-18143 GCA_004027835.1 Alouatta palliata
GTCTCTACTAAAAATACAAAAATTAGCTGGGCATGGTGGCACGTGCCTGTAGTCCCAGCTACTCGGGAGGCTGAGGCAGGAGAATTGCTTGAACCCAGGAGGCGGAGGTTGCGGTGAGCCGAGATCGCGCCATTGCACTCCAGCCTGGGTAACAAGAGCGAAACTCCGTCTCAAAAAAAAAAAAAAAAAAAAAAAAAGTCAGGAAACAACAGATGCTGGAGAGGCTGTGAAGAAATAGGAATGCTTTTACACTGCTGATGGGAGTGTAAATTAGTGGAGCCATTGTGGAAGACAGTGTGGGGATTTTTCGAGGATCTAGAACCAGAAATACCATTTGACTCAGCAATCCCATTACTGGGTATATACCTAAAGGATCATTCTACTATAAAGACATGCTCATGTGTGTTTACTGCAGCACTGTTTACAATAGCAAAGACTTGGAACCAACCCAAACGCCCATCAACAAGAGACTGGGTAAAGAAAATGGGGCACATATACACCATGGAATACTATGCAGCCTTAAAAAAAGAGTGAGTTCCTGTCCTTTGCAGGGACATGGATGAAGCTGGAAACCATCATTCTCAGCAAACTAACACAGGAACAGAAAACCAAACACCACATGTTCTCATTCGTAAGTAGGAGTTGAACAATGAGAACACATGGACACAGGGAGGGGAACATCACACGCTGGGGCCTGTTGGGAGCTGGGGGGCAAGGGGAGGGATAGCATTAGGACAAATACCTAATGCATGTGGGGCTTAAAACCTGGATGATGGGTACAGGAAACCACCGTGGCACAGACGTACCTATGTAACAGACCTGCACGTTCTGCACAAATATCCCAGAACTTAAAGTATAATTTAAAAAAAGAAAGAAAGAATAGGTACTTAAACTTGTTAGTGATTCTGGAACTAGAACTTATTATCACAACTATTTGCTAAACAAACACCACAATGATTGAAATTGAAGACTTACAGTACCAAATATTACCAATACACAGATTTGTACTCTCATACACTATGAGTATATAAGTGTTTGACAGTCTCCACTAAAGCAAAAGTGTGACGCCATATGACCCAGTGATTTCACTTCTAGATAGGTGTACATAGGTTTCCAAAAGTATATAAGTTCAATAAATAATATATAATAATGTTTATAGCAGCATTGTCTTAATAACACTAATCTGAAACAACCTAAATGCAATGGTAAAAGCATAGTGGCGTAATCATATAATAGAATATTATATAGCAATGAGAATTTATTGGCATATGATGGATAATTTCACTTACATACATTTGGCAAAAGCAGACAGACACAGAGTAGTATATACTACATAATTCCGTCTACATAAAATTTAAAGAAAGTTAAAATAATTGTGATAGAAGACAGGACGGTGTGTATACTCTGCAGGGAAAGAATCATGACTGAGTGAGAACACAGAGGTTATCTGGACTGCTGCCAATATTCCATTTCCTGTGATAGTAGGTGGCAGTTTCATGAGTGTATCCACTTTTTGAATATTCATCAAGCTGCACATTTACCATTTGTTCACCTTTCTATGTACAGAACCTGTCTGGCAAAGAATGACCTTTCTTTAGAGGATGGCAGGAGAGCCAGAGGAAAGTGAAGATGGCACAGGCATCACCCAGCTCTGTTGTTTCCATTTTAGTAATGAGAGATGTTGTACTATTAATTTAGGTCTACTGTACCCTGGTCCTTTGAAATGTTTTCAGATTTTCTTTTCCGTGTATTTTCAGTGTGTGCTGGCAAATGCATCTTGTTTCCGTTTTGCTAATATACACTAACAAGTTGTGCCTGAATCTGATCCTCTATGCTATTAGCAGTTCCCAGGTACCAGGTCCCCACCTGCATGACTACTACATGGACAAGCTACTTTGATGGCTCTCAGGTCCCATCCGCCCTGGAGAGGTCTCTACAGTGTCCTTGAAAGATCCAATTTTACCTTCTTCCTCATTCTCTTCCCACCCAAAGTTTCTTTAGGGAAAAGCAGTAGCCCTTTTATTCTTTGCTGCTATCTGCTTTATTCTCCTAAAGGAATTTCTTTTAAATATATATATATATATATATATATATATATATATATATATATATATATATATCCATCAGGAATCAGAAATGGTCACAATTCTTTTCGGAAAAAGTGCTTTATTGAGGTATGACTGACATTCACAAAATTGTCTATATTTAATGTGTATGATTGGATGAGTTTGGAGATATGTATACACCTGGGAAACCATCACCAAATTCTATATCATGAACATCCACCCGCTCTGCAAGTTTCTTCCCATTCTCTTTATTATTTTTTGCATGTAATAAGAACAGAAGATCTCCCATCTTAGCAAATTTTAAGTATACAATATTATCTCTACAATATTATCTATAGGCACTATGCTGTACGACCAATGTCTAGGACTAAACCATCTTGTGTAACTGAAACTTTACACACACTGACTAACTCCTCCATTTCCCCCCTCTTTCTAGACCCTAGCAATGACCATTCAACTCTCTGCTTCTTTGACTATTTTCAATTCCTCATAAAGTGGTATCAGGAAGTATTTGCCTTTCTTAAACATTGATAAGTTATTAAAGTTGCTAAGAGAGCATGCAAATGTACATTTCTCCTGAGGAGAATTTTTATTAGAGTGGAATTGCTATTTATCTCAAAAAATGTCATTGTCTTGTTTGATTTTTCAGAAAAGGGGACGAGGAGTTAGATAAATATTTCTGTTTCTTTTGTTCAAACAAATGATGTAAAGTGTTCTCTACCTGCTGTTTATATGAACGTAGACTGGTTCAACACTAATACTGCGTCAGTCCTAGAAGAGAATCTAAACTTCTGAGGAAAGCATATTGGTAATTAAATATTGATACATAGTACGCCTTTCATAGATATTATGTGGATAGTTCCAGAATGTAAAAGGTGCTTTCTTCTTTCCTTTACCCTCCCCATTTTCCTTTCCTTCTTCCTTCCTACTTCATTTTCTTTCTTTCTTTTCCTCCTTCTCTGCTACCCAAGCAGATCACTGTCCAATGCAGACTCACATATATTTCTGATGAAACCAAAAATTTGAAGGACAAAAATGAATTTGAGCAATGGCCATGTTTACAGGCAGTTTATTTCGTTTTGAGTGGAGACCAGAGGTCCTGGAATAAAAATGTGAAGAATTTGCTGTTCTAGTAGTTGGATTGAAGAAAGAGAAATTCAATTCAATTATCTTAGAAATCCATTAGCTAATGAATAGTTTCATTAGTGTTCCCAGAAAAGTTTGGCTCAAATGCTTCGGTGGGCAACTGCTCAGCTTAGAAGAGACCAAAGAGGGTATGTACTAGGGGAGATGTGACCTGCAGAAAATTACATTGTCAGCCAGAATCTGTCAGTTGGTAGGAATCATTTGGGCTGGGCTGAAGATAATGTAGCCATAAATTCTTCTATTAGAGCACAAGCACAGGGGTTCTGAATTTGTAATGCTTTGCCTTGAAAAGTGAATGGGTGACTGAATTCATTGAGAACTTGTACAAGTTACATGCTTTGGGAATAAGGGATTGATTGATAAAGGTGGCCTGTTTATTGAAAATGCTTATTTCTCAAATTTATAGCATCAGGCTCAAGTATTTACATCATACACTCAGAAGGACAAATTCACAAGTGCCATATTATTGAGTGTTCACATTACATGTTCCTTTCTCAAAGATGCCTTCCTTAACCCTTTAGGGAATGAAGCCTATTTCTAGTTGCAGTTCCACCTATTTTCTGTTTACTGTTTGCAGACCTCCTCCACTACAATGCAAGTTTATCTTATTTTGGGAACAGGAACTCAGCTTGTCTTATGGAGTCCAGAACACACAAGTTATTAAATGCTAAACTGAATGTCCTACACAGCAACTAATGGCGAAAGATATTCATGATGGTAGCCATAAAGGTACATTTTTAAATCTCCTAGCACTAAGAATAGAGGCAGACATATAGAAACAGCCAGTTAAAATTTTGTGAAATAGATCAATGTCTATTTCATGAGTATAGACCCATAATCTGAAAACACAAGTGTGGGCTGAGAGTAAGAAATAATGGGTCAGTGCTTTGATGGTTTATTACACGACAGTGACATGTTTCAGGGGTGTTTCCACATGTGTGCCTGAGATATGCACAATGGATACCTGAGGTTCTAAACCAAAGAATAAAAATCATTCAAAGTTCCTGGTTCCCTTATAAATATTAGCAGTTCCTGGAAGCTTCTCCACTCACCTCTATCTCCTCTTACTGAATGTGTACCAAGTTGCCCTTTTCCACACACCTTCTTAGCTTGTATACTGTTATACAATTTATCTTCTCTTGAGTCCTCTAAAGAATCAGCTAATCACTAATTTAATTTTACCTTCATCATCTCAGACATCACAAATAATTGTTCAGCCCCTCTCTATGACAGATACGCAGATTGGGATGGGCAGTTAGGAGGGTCTGCATCGTGGTGGGGGGGATAATGACCCGAAAGCTACCTACACTCTCATCTCAGAACCTGTGAGTATGTTACTCACATGGCAAAGAAGACTTTGTAGGTGTGATAAGTGTTTTGCGATGGGGAGATTATCCTGGGTTATCCATGTTGACCCAGTGAAATTACAAGGGTCTTCATATGAGAGGTAGGTAGCAAGATCAGAGTAAGAGCAGATGATCTGACAGCAGAATCAGAGGTTGAAGGAATGCAGGGTCATGAGCCAAAGAGTGGGGGCAGCCTCAGAAGCTGGAAAAGGCATTAGAACAAACTCTACCTTGGAGCCTCCAGAAAGAACTCAGTCCTGTTGACACCTTAATGTTAGTGCGGTGAAACCCATTTCAGATTTCTGATTCTGCATCAGTAAGATATTAAATTTATGTTGTTGTAAGCCACTGATTTTGTGAGAAGTTGTCACAGCAGCAGTAGAAAACTAACTCAGCAAAAGAGCATGATGAGAGGCCTAACCTTAAGGAGCTTACAAGACAGTTTACCTTTGACTTGTCACATAAGACCTTTTACATATAATAAGTTGTCTAGTCTGGAACACACCTGCATGTCCTCTTTACATTCTCTATAGCTTTTATTATGACCTTTACATTCCCACCCAGGCTTTCACCTTTAATTCCTAGTTAATGATTTTTTAAATTGTATTATTTCATAACTTAGCTAATGTAATAGCCTCCTGATGATTTTCTCTCCGATTCTTTCATCCTTTCTGATCCAACTTGGTTAACGTTCTTACCCCGCCACTTGATCATGGATTTGTACTATCAGTTTATGGACTAAAGAGTCAATCTACCATAATTACTATTTAGCACATCAACAGAGCATCAGCCCTGCTTAGAAACATCCAGTTCTTCCACATTCCTGCCACACACAGTGCCTCCTCTGTGGGCTGGAGTGTTAGTAAGTCTTTTTTTATGTTAATTCTACTTTTCTAGTTGTATCTCTATTTCTTCTCCAAAACTAGTGAACTAAGTGTTCAAGCACACCTTCTATACCTTCACCTGTTCTCCTGCCACTTCTTTTCCTAAAAATGTGCTTCTCACAATATTATCAGAATTTTATTTTTTCCTCAAAGTGGTAGAACCATTCACTGGGAGAGGACTAGGTTTGAGGCTCTGTGGCGTGTAAGACACCAATCCCTGTAATTGTTTATTTTTATGTGGTATCTTTCAGGGTCAATCTTGTGTTGTTTCAGTACATGCAACATCCCTATCGTCTAGTACACACTATGCAGCACTTAACTACATACTTGCCCATGGCAGA
Source organism: Alouatta palliata (assembly GCA_004027835.1). Taxonomy (NCBI): domain Eukaryota; kingdom Metazoa; phylum Chordata; class Mammalia; order Primates; family Atelidae; genus Alouatta; species Alouatta palliata. The sequence goes on from PVKV010033991.1 coordinate 5,784, forward strand.
CACCCATAAAATATTGATTTGAGGTGAGTTCACGAAAATATTAACAATCCATTGGCCCACTTGCAAAGGAAAGTTACATGTTATGTTGACTGTTATGATTCACAAATAGTATGAGAAGCACAAAAAACTTGTACGCCTGTATCTTCCATTTTTGTGCAAAATTAAAAGATCACATTGTAGGAAATGATTTCAAATAATTAAAGTGGATAATCTGTTTATAGCATTTTCAGGGTTTATAATCACTGACAGTTTTTATTTAAAGAGGTTATCTCAGCTGTCACACTTGTTGTAAATCCCTGGAGCCGAACTTGTGTGGTGAATAGGGTATCTGACTCCTCTGCTTTAGGCCACACATATGTCCATGTTTTCTGAAACGTATTTCCTAACTAGCTCTTTCCCACTATCACTGTGAGGGAACATCATGGCTTTTAGTGACATTTTGTCTGTCTCCCTCGGTGTATGCCTCATGGACTCTGATGAGTGAGGCAACCAGATCAAGTACAGAAAGCTCTGATCTAAGAGCAAAATATCCTGGCTAATTGTCCTGGCTTTGTCACTATTGATTTATAAAGCTGTATCAAGTCACTTAACTTCTTTGATCTTTAGTATTCTCACGTGTGACTGAGGAGTATTCCCAACTTCAAAGGAAGCCCCAGAAGTGGGATTCAAATGGCTATAGATGACTTAATTCCATGCTTCTTTGTATAGCTTCCTCCTGGGGCCTCCAGTACTGGGTCTCCCTAATGAAATATCTTCTGTATCCCCAAAGTACATCCTTCTGTGAGAGAGGAGAGGGAAAAGTCTTCATGCTGGAAGTACTCTGGATAATGGCAACTTGCGGTGTCTCTTTGTTGCCTCCTGGATAAGGAAGAATTTGATGGGAGGCTCTCAGAGCCTACACCTGCTGCCAGCAGTGATGGTGGCCCCTCCCATTCCTCTTTGCTTGCTCGGTCTAACCATATATTTTAATAATTTTCATCAGAGACAGCACAGGGTGGGAATTTAAAGTCTAACCATGGTATCAGACTATCTGCTGTCCTTACCGTCAAGTTTTAGCTGCAATAGTGGGCACGCTACTTAATCTTTCTGTGCCTCAGTTGTTTCATCTGGTGAATTTAAGATGATATTAATAGTACCTAATTTCAGAGGTATTACAAGGATTGAGTAAATATAAAATGTTTAAAACAGTGCACGGCAGATAGAAAGTACACCATGTCATTTAGCTGTTATCATGAAACTATCAGTTAGGAGGAGTAGCAGTAAGAGGAAGAGAAAAAGAAGGATGAAGAGAAGGAGCAAAGTTCAACAGCTTTCCTTTCCAGCAGAACATGTGTTCTGCAGGGCACTCAAAACCCATGCCACCTTGTCCTGGATATGCTCCAGCCTCCTTCCTCCATGTCCTCCAGCCAAGTAGCCTGGCTGATCTTCTAGAACCCAACATACACTTCCTGTTTTCTTCGCTGTTTTGCTGTCAGAACGTTCTGCCTTCCTTCTCTATATACCAAAATTGTATCCATCTTCTGCCCTTAAGCTAAATGGCATCTTTGTGAAGCCTTTCCAAGTCATTCTGTCATATTTAAGTTCTATTTTCCATGTTTGCCCCCGCTTTAATCTTCTGCTCATATGGTACTGCTTTCCCTTCTGTTTTACATTGGAGTTAGTGGTTTCCATTTTAGGATCCCCAGCTATATGCTAATTTCCTTGAGGGCATAACCCTCCAGGGCTTATATTTGCCCTCTCTATCTTCTAGGTTAAACTACCCATCAGTACAAGGCACGCGGCGGCCAGGGAAGCTGATGCCACACATAACTTCCCCATGTACATCTTCCTTCCCTAGACAGTTTCTGCTTCCATGCTATTCACCTGTGAGCCAAGAGCAATAAACAGAGCAATAACTATAGCCATCTTCATCGCTTTGAATAAAACTAGTAAACAAAGAGAAGGAGACAAATTTGCTGATACTATGTTGTGATTCTTTGTTTGGGACAAATATATAACCCCTCTACCTGTTATTACCCCAAAAAATGTCCATAATGTGCCAGCCTTAAGATTAAGAAATGCTTATATTAGAGGTCAGACATAAAGATGATAAGCCCAGTTGCACAGTGATGCCAAATTTGAGCAAAGGAAGAGAGATGGGTAGAGAGCAAAGGGTGATACACCGCAGGAAATGGAATGGAAATTGAAGCCTGAGAATAAATCCAAAAGTCTACAGATAAAGTCTATCCTTAAAACTTAGGCTTGTTAACATATTCTTCATGACAGACTCTAAATACAGATTTTATTTCTGTCAATTGAAAGAATTTTGTATTTTATATCAAAAACTGGAAGAAAGAAATTCAGCCAAACTTTAATATTCATACTTTTCTCTGGGGAAGACATACTGTCATATTGACAGGTTTTAAGTATTTTGCATTTTTTTGCATCTGATTTCATCTTCCTTCATTATTTAATATTCAAAGTGTTTCATTCTTCAATTATAAATTACTTATGTTTAGTTTCTTGGCTACGTTTCAATGGTCTTTGTAACCATGTTAATTTTTTAAAGAGTTGAAATAAAATAGGATTTCTTAATATTGAATAAAAGAAGGTTTTATGTTCACCCACACAAATCATTGTTTTATCTTTTTTAATTTTTAAAATAATCATCGTTGAGCAAGTAACTGAGAAACAAGTCTATATATTGTGTTTCAAAGCAATGTACTAGAGTTCCTGAAACAAAATTAAAACTAGAAGAATTTTCAAGGGACATTGTCTCCCAGATGAGTTACTTTTATGCTAAAACTATGTTTTGTTTGAGTTAATGCCAATTCTATGATTTCTGTGCTCAAAAGGAAGAAATTCAGAATTGAGAGCAATGTCAAGTTTATGCCATGAAGGAAGATCTAATTTGTAAAGGGAGGGAGAGAACTGAACCTTCTCACCTCTTGCTCTTTCACTGATACAAATTAGAGAAAAAAAAAAAACCTGATTTTGCCCTTTAGTGTAATGGACAAGTGGGAATAAAAGTTGGCTTTTCTTTCAGCAACTCTGTGCTTTTCAGAGAGAAGTCCTCATGAATAGGGCGGTAGGGACTTCTGAATCTAGGGAACAAAAACCTTTTTCTTATGCATTTTATTTCTTGTGGGGGGTAAGGGTACAGTTGCTGATTCTACTCAGTATAATTCTATTTGAGACAGAGTTCTAGTTATTGTTTATTCTAAAAACCTGGTAGTCATGGTATAAGGATTATCTTCCTCAAACTCTCAAGGCAATGTTTTTCAATATGTGATCTCTGGACATTCCAGGCAAATAGGGCCATCTTCTTTGAGCCCATTTTTCTTTGATTTGGAAAAGCTTTTTAGAAGACTCTCAGAAGTGAGGTACCTGCAAAGAGCAAAGGAAATGTGTATTTACAATGTGCTTGCTTACTCTGCTTGTTGAGAGCCTTCGTTTCCATGTTTCAGGCTTGGTTTGGTGGAAATAATTTAAATTTGTACCTGCAGATTCCATTGCATCTACGCTATAGGATAGTTGGTATCATTTCAGTGAAGATGCAAGATGGTATAGAACATTCATTAAAGAGGAATAGGCTTTTTACTTTTTTTTTTTTTTTTTTTAGCAATCCTGTATATGATGTAAGTACACACCCACACCCACACACACCCACACAGCATTCAAAAAAGAAAGCCACTCTTCTTAAGGAAACTGCCATCTAAATAGGTAACTGATCACATGAGGAAGGACAAAAATGTATACTGCAACACATGATCAAACTAATTTCCTATTTAAATAAGAATAATCATAGCAACCAACCCCTACATATCATCTACTTTGCAGTAGGAACTGTTCGGAGCACTTTACGTGCGTGTATGTATTCAATCCCCATAACAACCTTAGGTAGTCAGTACTACTGGAATGTGAGTTAGGCTGAGTAGAAGAAACATGTACTCTTTCTCCCAACCACAGTAACCAAGACCAAGTGAGCTCTTTGAAATTTAAGATCACAACTCTTCTTTGCAAGAGACTGCTTTATTCCAGCAAAGATGATGAACAGTGGCTTGCAGTTTACAAAGCAAGAATGTCAGGTGGTAAACTGCGCTATACAGATTTTAATTAAGACATTGTCATATACTTAATCAATATCATTTTAATCTCCTACACCATGTCTGCATGGAGTAAGCATGCATATGATGAAGGAATGAATGAAAACTTAGTTCTGTTGGAAGAAAAGAGGTAATGATGAGAGGACTGTTCAGGAGTCAACACAGTAAGCATTTAGTATAGATAAGGAAGGGAAGACTGTCCATGAGTCAATGCAATAAGCATTTAGTGCAGACCGAGCCACATGTGGAGTGTGAAAGCATAGAAAGATGAGTCAGGCAGCACTTACTGAACAATGTTTTGGAGGTAGAAGTAGGAAATGAGCCGTGACATGCAGAACTCTAGACAACACATCTGTCAGGATATGAGGAAAGGATGACACAGAACAGGGAAAGGCCTGAGAAATTTCAGAAAAATTAACTGCATGTGGTGGCATGCGCCTACCCTTGGGTGTCATCTTTGATGAAATTTTAAAAGGTAAGATTTAATGACGGTAATGAGTTAAACCCAAGTAGACCTGGGTTCTGAGATTTCGGTTAGAACTGATAGCTTGCTACAGCTTTCGTGTCTGTCTCCTTGTGTGCCCTTTGGGTTTCTAAAGAGCTATGAAGTGAAGGCAAAGTTCTACTCTTTCCTAATTCTATGAAAACTGTACTTCTTTTGTGGTTACGGGAGCAGGGTTGATGGTACCTGACCACGTCTATCTACGTACCACTGATGTGAGTTTTAATATGTGGCTCTCTCCAGGAAAAAGCTTCAGTTTTGTATGCTCATTTTCAAGACTCTACTGATGTTTGCTCCATAGGACCACAGGATACCAGAGTCTCTTACAATGTTAATTGAAAGTAATCTGTTTTTCTCTCTCTGTCATTGTCCTTCTCTCTTTATTGCTCTTTCTCTGCCACACACTCACACACATGCCTGTACTCACACAAGTTATATAATCCTGTCCAAGGTACAAATACTATTTCTAACTGCTTCATAGATTTTTATTATTTCAACTAAGCTATTTCTGGGCATCCTAAGCACTTTATAATACATTAAATATCACAAAAATATACTGCTATTATATAATTTAATTGAGGATAAAAGTATATATGTAAGTTTTAAATGCTTAATAAATATAGCATTTTATATTAATGAATGTTTCTGCTTTTAATGAACTTTCTTGTATGTTACCTACTTTGATCTTCAACCAAAAGTTGATGGGAAGTTAAGGTTGATGGGAAAGGTATTAATATCTCTATTTTAAGGATGAGGGGCTGATCCAGGGAGTTAATAACCAGTCCATTATTACATAGTTTGTATGTGATATGGTTAAGAACAGAAGCCTTCATAACATCTTCTGAAATCTGATCCACTGTTTCAGAATTGCCCCATTTATCCTTTGAATAGGACCAGGGAGAGACAAATGCTCAAATTGTAATAAAGAGATTCTGGGTCATAGGACTTGGAACCATACCATTCTCTTGGGAGAGGAAAGCAGAGTGGAGAGTCTGCAAGTGAATGGGGCCTGAGGCCAAACGAGAGAGTGGGAACAGGGCCATCACAGATTGAACAATGCTGAGTGGACATGGGAGAGGTACCAGCTGGAAATGCAAAAAGCAAAATGGATAGCTGCTCCTGCCAAATGGGTATGTGATGGAAGCAGGCTGAATCAGTAATTGAAACACAGAACTTTCTTCCAGGAAAATATTTCACAACTCTGTCCTACCAGTAATAAGACCCAAGAGGAGCCACATATTAATCAGATGACTAAGTACATGTATAGCTATCTAAAGCTTAGTAAAGTCGGGTTTAAGAAAGCAGACAATTCTCACTAAAATGGTTCAACACAAAGCCTATCAAAATGGCAGCAGAAATAAAGAAGTAAATCCTACATTTTATATAGGATGCAAAGGATCCAGAATAAATAAAACAGTCTTTTAAAAGAAGAATAAATTTCTAAACTTACTATAAACTACAGTATTTAAAACAGTACCATACTGGCACAAGGGTAGACATAAAGATTGACAGAAAAGAATAAAAGTTCAGAAATAAATCCTTATATTTGATGTCAATTGGTTTTTTGCAAAAGTGCCAAAGGGATTCATTGAGGGAATAAATAATCTCTTCTGCAAATACTGCTGGGATAATTAGGTATTCACAAAGTAGATCCTTACCTCACACCATGTGCAAAAGAATACCCCAAAGGGGATCATAGACCTAAATATGGTAGGTAAAATTACAAAATTTTTTAGAATAAAATCTTTATTACTTTGAGTTAAGCAAAATGTTCCTGATATGACACCACAAACATAAGCTATCAAAGGAAATAAAATGATAAACTGAACTTCATCTCATACTTTTAGATTGTATTTGACAGTTCAGGATTCAACAAAGGAGAAGTGTATGTTTAACGGATTGAATTCACTTTGTGTCAGTAAGTTTGCTGCTTGTCCTCTGCTCCACTCTGGGAAAAACAAAGCAAAACAGTAATAATTTTAGTAGTTTCCCATGGCTGCTGTAACAAATTACTGCAAAACAGTAGATTGACATGTCACAAATTTATACCTTACAGTTCTAGAGAGCAGAAGTTGAAAATCCATTTCACTAGGCTAATGCCAAGGTGTGGGCAGGGCTGATTCCTTCAAGAGGCACCAGAGGAGAATCTATTTTCTTTCATTTATTTATTTATTTTATTATACTTCACGTTCTGGGGTACATGTGCAGAACGTGCAGCTTTGTTACATAGGTAGACACGTTCCACGGTAGTTTGCTGCATCCATCCCCCATAATCTACATTAGGTATTTCTCCTAATGTTAGCCCTCCCCAATCCCCCCACCCCCTGCTATCCCTCCCCTAGCCCCCCAACCCCCTGACAAGCTCTGGTGTGTTATATTCCCCTTCCTGGGTCCATGTGTTCTCACTGTTCAACACCCACTTATGAGAACATGTGGTGTTTGAATTTCTGTTCTTGTGTCAGTTTGCTGTGAATGATGGTTTTCAGCTTCATCCATGTCCCTGAAAAGGACATGAACTCATCCTTTTTTATGGCTGCATAGTATCCCATGGTGTATGTGTGCCACATTTTCTTTTTCTAGTGTATTATTGATGGGCATTTGGGTTGGTTCCAAGTATTTGCTATTGTTAACAGTGCCACAAGAAATATACATGTGCATGTGTCTTTATAATTGAATGTTTTATAATCCTTTGGGTATATACCCAGTAATGGGATTGCTGGGTCAAATGGTATTTCTATTTCTAGATCCTTGAGGAATTGCCACACTATCTTCCACAATGGTTGAGCTAATTTACACTCCCACCAACAGTGTAAAAGCATTCCCGTTTCTCCACATCCTCTCCAGCATCTGTTGTCTCCAGATTTTTTAATGATCACCATTCTAACTGGTGTGAGATGGTATCTCAATGTGGTTTTGATTTGCATTTCTCTAATGACCAGTGATGATGAGCTTTTTTTTCTTCATGTTTGCTGGCTGCATAAATAGCTTCTTTTGAGAAGTGCCTGTTCATATCCCTTGCCCACTTTTTGATGGGGTTGTTTTTTTCTTTCTTTGTAGATTCTGGTTATTAGCCCTTTGTCAGATGGGTAGATATCCCAATTTTTTCCCATTCTGTTGGTTGCCAATTGACTCTAATGATAAGAGCTTCTGCACAGCAAAAGAAACTAAGTTTAATTAGATCCCATTTGTCAATTTTGCCTTTTGTTGCCATTGCTTTCAGTGTTTTAGTCATGAAGTCCTTGCCCATGCCTATGTCCTGAATGGTTTTGCCTAGGTTTTCTTCTAGGGTTTTTATAGTGTTAGGTCTCATGTTTAAATCTTTAATCCATAGGAGTTAATTTTTGTATAAGGTGTAAGGAAGGGATCCAGTTTCAGCTTTCTGCATATGGCTAGCCAGTTCTCCCAACACAATTTATTAAATAGAGAATCGTATTCCCATTGCTTGTTTTTGTCAGGTTTGCCAAAGTTCAGATGGTTGTAGATGTGTGGCATTACTTCTGAGGCCTCTGTTCTGTTCCATTGGTCTATATCTCTGTTTTGATACCTGTAGCCTTGTAGTATAGTTTGAAGTCAGGTAGCGTGATGCCTCCAGCTTTGTTCTTTTGCTTAGTATTGTCTTGGCTATGAGGGCTCTCTCTTGGTTCCATATGAAGTTTAAGGTAGTTTTTTCCAATTCTGCGAAGGCCAATGGTAGCTTGATGGGGATAGCATTCAATCTATAAATTACTTTGGACAGTACGGCCATTTTCATGATATTGATTCTTCCTAATCATGAGCATGGAATGTTTTTCCATCTGTTTGTGTCCTTTCTTATTTCCTTGAGCAGTGGTTTGTAGTTCTCCTTGAAGAAGTCCTTCACATCCCTTGTTAGTTGTATTCCTAGGTATTTTATTCTCTTTGTTGCAAATGTGAATGGCAGTTCACTTGTGATTTGGCTGTTTATGTGTTATTGGTGTATAGGAATGCTTGTGATTTTTGCACATTGATTTTGTATCCTGAGACTTTGCTGAAGTTGCTTATCATCTTAAGGAGATTTTGGGCTAAGACAATGATGTCTTCTAAATATACAATCAGGTCATCTGCAAATAGAGACAGCTTGACTTCCTCTTTTCCTAATTGAATACCCTTTATTTCTTTTTCTTGCCTGATTGCCCTGGCCAGAACTTCCAATACTATGTTGAATAGGAGTGGTGAGAGATGGCACCCTTGTCTAGTGCCAGTTTTCAAAGGGAATGCTTCCAGTTTTTGCCCATTCAGTATGATGTTGGCTGTGGGTTTGTTGTAAATAGCTTTTTATCATTTTGAAAAATATTCCATCAATATCTAGTTTATGGAGAGTTTTTAGCATAAAGGGCTGTTGAATTTTGTCAAAGACCTTCTCTGCATCTATTGAGATAATCCTGTGGTTTTCACCTTTGGTTCTGTTTATGTGATAGATTACGTTGATAGATTTGCATATGTTGAACCAGTCTTACATCCCAGGGATGCAGCATACTTGATCATGGTGGATAAGATTTTTGATGTGCTGTTGGATTTTATTTGCCAGTATATTATTGAAGATTATTGCATAAATGTTCATCATGGATATTGGCCTGAAATTCTCTTTTTTAGTTGTCTCTGACAAGTTTTGGTATCAGGATGATGTTGGTCTCATAAAATGAATTAGGGAGGATTCCCTCTTTTTCTATTGTTTGGAATAGTTTCGGAAGGAATGGTCCCAGCTCTCTTTGCTTGTCTGGTAGAATTCAGCTGTGAACCTATCTGGACCTGCGCGTTTTTAGGTTGGTAGGCTATGAATTGCTTCGTCAACTTCAGATCTTGTTAATGGTCTATTCAGGCATTCAACTTCTTCCTGGTTTAGTCTTGGGAGGGTGTAAGTGTCCAGAAATTTATCCATTTCTTCTTGATTTACTGGTATGTGCACAGAGGTGTTTGTAGTAATCTCTGATGGTAGTTTGTATTTCAGTGAAATCAGTGATTTATCATTTTTTATTACATCTATTTGATTCTTCTCTCTCTTCTTTTTTATTAGTCTGTCTAGTGGTCTACATTTTGTTCATCTTTTCAAAAAGCCAGCTCCTGGATTTGTTGATTTTTTTAAGGGTTTTTGTGTCTCTATCTTCTTTAGTTCTGCTCTGATCTTAGTTATTTCTTGTCTTCTAATAGATTTTGAGTTTGTTTGATCTTTCTTCTCTCATTTAATCATGAGGTTAGGGTGCAAGGAGCTGTTCCTATTCAGCCATCCTGGTGGAAGTACTCAGCCCCAAGAATCTATTTTCTTTCCTGTTTCAACTTCTGGAGACCACCTTCATTGCTTGTTCAGGGCCATTTCCTCCTTCAAAGGAGAAAGGATCACAGCACCCTTACAATTCTCTGACTCTGATGTCTGCTGGCATTATCACATTGTTTTCTCTCCTTCTGCCCTCCTCTAATAAGGAAACCACATGAGTAATCCAAGATAATCATGCCATCTCAAGATACTTATTTTAATCACATTTGCACAGTTTCTTTTGAGATGTAAGGTACTGTATTCCACAGGTTCCAGGGATTAGAATGTGGACATTTATCTATATATATTTTTTGAGGGGGGAGTCATTCACCCTATTTCAGTCATTAACAGTATCACCAAAAATATTGATTCCGGAATTACCCAGTGTATCGATTCTATTAGCTGATACAATAAATTTAATGTAATAGTAACATATATATATATAATTTAATCTTAATAAGTTGTCTTTTTAAAGAAATGTGTGTATGTGACTGTTGCTGTGTGAAGGCTGTGTGAAGGAGACTGTCAGATTTGAGAGCTGATTCTGCACTTTTAGTTTCATACTAAGAAACTAAAAATATCACTAAATGCAAATTACAGATATAGGGATCATGGTGTGAACAGACTATCGCATTTCTATTCCTTTTGAGAAAGGGCTATACTTTTGGGTAATTGTAGAACACCAGCTGGCAGAATATTTAGAATGATGTTATTTCTTTATTTTTTAATTTTCTTAAACATCTGGTCGCTTCTAGTAGATTTTTATGTCAGAGAATTTTAATTTTCTCTTGAGTTCTTGAAATAATTACTCCTGCCATACGGTCACAGCTTCAACTTGATTTCCTTGCTAAAATTTAAGATTATTTTAAATCCTAGTGTTAGAGTTTGTGGCTCCCTGATATAATAATATAAGAATGTATTGATTACATATATCCTAGGTTAACAATTTAATGTCCTACTGAACAGAATAGGCTCTACTTAGGAAAAGTGATGTCAGTGGTTTGAGAAGTTTGATATTTTTAACATCTGTCTCCTGCCATTTCATCCTATACCTAGGGGTAATTATTATTCTCCAAGGAGAAATAAATTCATCTATTGACTTTTATTTATATCCTGCTTTATTCAAAAGGCTTTATGCAATGTGGTTTTTGTTTGGTTTGGTTTTCATTTGAAAATGTGTGTCTGGGGCAACTAAATCTGTTATAAAAATCTCAATGGCACTTTCAAACCTTCTCCTTGAAACCTTTCAGTTCAGAACTGAAAAAAGCTTCCAGTGCTCTTTAGAGCCACATTTTGGACTCAGGTGTCTACAAACCACCTCAAATGGTGGATTGGAGTTGGCACACCAATGATAGCTAATATGCTGAGTGCTCTCCTGGACACCAGCCTGGCACAAAACAGACTATCTTTACTACCCTTGAAATCCGTGTATGTTCAGCGGGGTTCTAGCACGCTCAGTGCCAAGGGATAGTGGGTACAGTGCTCCTAGTGGGTTAAGCCTCTTCATCTTGTGCTGGGGATCCCACATGGCTAGAGTCTAAACTTTAGCTCAAGGTGAAGTACTTTGCAGTTGTTATTTTGGTTAATCTCATAACTTCCTTATAAATAAGCATCATAGTTACTCATGTTTTACAAGCAAGGACTCTGAGATAAGTCTGAAAATAATTTCTCTCTTTTCTGGAATGGAAAATTCAAGAAATTTTTGTTGTAGTTTTTTTGGTCTCTATTTTTCGGTATTGTTTAACAACGTGGGTTTTGGGGTCTGTGTGAATTTCAATCCTGAGTTGAGCACTTAATAGCCCAGTAGCCTTGAGCAAGTTACTTAACTGCTCTGTGCCTCAGTTTCCCCATTTGTAAAATAAAGATAGCAACAGTGCTTTTCTCAAAGAACTGTCAAAAAGACTACCTGAAGATAGGACATGTAGATTACTTGAAACAATGGCTGAGACATTGAAAAAATTAACATCTGAAGATGGCCGATTAGGAGCAGCTGAGGATTGCAGCTCCCAGTGAAAGCGTGGAGGGTGAGTGGACGCCACATTCCCAGACGGATTTTTATTGCCCACCGACCAGGAGATTCCCAGGGGGAGGAGCCCCACGGGTCGCCAGCGCACCTGGTTTGGCCGGCGCGGCTGTTTTCGCCGGCTCGGCTGTTTTCGCCTGCGCAGCCGTTTTCGCTGCCGCTGTTTGGAGCGGCGCCGTGGCGCAGCAGTTCCCAATACAAAATACGTGGGTCCGGGTGCTGTTTTCCCTGGCAATTGGAACTCCGGGAAGGCAAAGCCGCCCATTCATTTGATTAAAAAACGGGGACTGAAACAGCCAGGCCAGGAGATTTCCCAGGCAAAAAAACGCCAGCGCCTGCGGTTTCAGCCGGCGCAGTGGGTCACCGCACGGGAAATCATACAGATCCCGGCGCCTTTTCAACAGGCGGCTGGAACACCTGGGAGACAGTCGATCATTCAACTAAAAAAGACGCTCTGAGGCAGGGAGCCAGGTGATCAGGC
>PVKV010033992.1:0-18136 GCA_004027835.1 Alouatta palliata
TCAGCCTCCCGAGTAGCTGGGACTACAGGCACGTGCCACCATGCCCAGCTAGTTTTTGTATTTTTAGTAGAGACGGGGTTTCACCACGTTGACCAGGATGGTCTCAATCTCTTGACCTCGTGATCCACCCGCCTCGGCCTCCCAAAGTGCTGGGATTACAGGCGTGAGCCACTGCGCCCGGCCTACTCTTGCTCTTTCACACAGGCTGGAGTACAGTGGCTCAATCTCCATTCGTTACAACCTCCACTTCCCGAGTTCAAGCGATTCTCCTGCTTCAGCCTCTCGAGTAGCTGGGATTACAGGTGCCCGCCACCATGCCCAACTAATTTTTGTATTTTTAGTAGAGATGGGGTTTTATCACCTTGGCCAGACTGGTCTCAAACTCCTGACCTCAAGTGATCCACCCACCTTGGCCTCCCAAAGTGCTGGGATTACAGATATAAGCTACTTTTCCCAGCCTGCAAAACCCTGTCACTGCAAAACAATTTCAGAAAATTAGGTGAGCGTGGCCGGGTGCTGTGGCTCATGTCTGTAATCCCAGGCCAGTGTGCCTGGCCATAAACACTTCCTAAGGTAGCAGGGGGACCCAGAATTATCCGGTTCATCAAGTGCCCATTGGAAATTTGTGTTCAGAAAAGGGGAGCAAGGGCCAGGCACAGTGGCTCATGCCTGTAATCCCTTTGGGAGGCCAAGGCAGGTGGAACACGAGATCAGGAGATCAAGATCAGCCTGGCCAAGATGGTAAAACCCTGTCTCTACTAGAAATACAAAAATTAGGCTGGGTGTGGTGGATTGCAAAGTCAGGAGTTTGAGACCAGCCCAGTCTGGCCAACATAATGAAACCCTGTCTCTATTAAAATCACAAAAAATTCGCCAGGCATGGTGGCGGGCACCTGTAATCCCAACCACTCAGGAGGCTGAGGCAGGAGAATCACTTGAACCTGGGAGGTGGAGGTTAAGTCAAGATCATGCCACTGCACTCCAGCCAGGGCAACAGTGTCAGACTCTGTCTCACAAAAAAAAAAAAAAAAAAAGCCGGACGTAGTGGTGCGTGCCTGTAGTTCCAGCTACTCGGGAGGCTGAGGTGGGAGGATCGCTTGAGCCCAGGAGTTCTGGGCTGTAGTGCGCTATGCCAATCGGGTGTCCGCACTAAGTTCGGCATCAATATGGTGACCTCCCAGGAGTGGGGTACCACGAAGTTACCTAAGGAGGGGTGAACCAGCCCAGGTTGGAAATGGAGCAGGTCAGAACTCCCATGCTGGTCAGTAGTGGGATCGCGCCTGTGAATAGCCACTGCACTCGAGCCTTGGCAACATAGCAAGACCCCGTCTCTAAAAAAAAAAAAAAAGAAAAAGAAAAAGAAAAAAGAAATACAAAAATTAGCCAGGCGTGGTGGGCACTTGTAATCCCAGTTACTCGGGAGGCTGAGGCAGAGAATTGCTTGAACCCGGAAGGCAGAGGTTGCACTGTGCCTGCATTGTGCCACTGCACCCCAGGCTGTGTAACTGAGTGAGACTCATCTCGAGGGGAAAAAAAAAAAAGAAGGAGAGTAAGATGAGAATAGTCTTTAAGAGTGTTCAGGCCCTCAAGTGCAGTGATGGAAGAGCTGGAAAGCCACGCTTATAATTTAGTGCTTGGGGAGACTGAGACAGGAGGATCACTTGAGGCCAGGAGTTCAAGGCCATCCTGGTCAACAAAGAGAGAAGACCCTTTATCTACAAAAAACAAACAAACAAAATTAGCTGGACATGGTAGTATATGCCTGTAGTCCCAATTAGTTGGGAGGTTGAGGCAGGAGGATCACTTGAGCCTAGGAGTTTGAGGCTGCAATGAGCTATGAATGAGACAGTATCTCTTTTTTTTGAGACAGAGTCTCACTCTGTCTCCCAGGCTGGAGTATAGTAGTATGATCTCTGCTCACTGCAACCTCTGCCTCTTGGGTTTAAGCGACTCTCCTGACTCAGCCTCCCAAGTAGCTGGGACTATAGGCGGGTGCCACCACACTCGGCTAATTTTTTTGTATTTTTAGTAGAGACAGGGTTTCACTTGTTAGCCAGGATGGTCTCGATCTCCTGACCTTGTGATCTGCCCTCCTTGGCCTCCCAAAGTGCTGGGATTACAGGTGTGAGCCACCATGCCAGGCCTGAATTTTTTTTTTTTTTGTAGAGATGGGGTTTTACCATGGTGGCCAGGCTGGTCTTGAACTCCTGACCTTAAGTGATCTGCCCACCTTGGCCTCCCAATGTGCTGGGATTACCAGTGTGAGCCACCTCGCCCCGCCAAGACGCTATCTCTTAAAGAAAAACAAAACAAAACTGGAAACAACCAGGGTGGGGAATTTTGCCAATAGCAGGGGGAAAGGGAGTGTTTGCAGAGGTAACCTATGGAGGCTGGGCTGGCTACGGGTGCCAGCCAAGAGGAGCACTGACAGTTTACAGGGGGCCAGGTAAGGGGATGAAGTGGCCCAAAGAAGCTTAGAATAACAGGCATGAGAGGAGGTTCAGGTCAGAGGGTGGGTACTAGGACGCAAGCTCCCCAACAGGAAATGACTCCTAAGGCTAACAAGTTGGGTGCTTCCCCGTGGGAAATCACCAGGAAGAAGTGACCCAAGAGGAGGATAAAGAGGGAGGCACTGAGACTGAGACTGGCCAGGGACCCCAGGCATGGCCATCTCTTCATGGATTCTACATACATGTTTGTTTTTTGTTTGATTTTCCTCGTGGTTTTTTGAGACAGGGTCTCGCTTTGTCACCCAGGTTGGAGTGCAGTGGCGCAGTCTCGGCTCACGGCAGCCTCTGTCCCGACAGGTTCAAGTGATTCTCCTGCCTTAGCCTCTCAAGTAGCTGGGATTACAGGTGCTTGCCACCATGCCCAGTTACTTTTTTGTATTTTTAGTAGAGACTGGCTTTCGCTGTGTTGGCCAGGCTGGTCTCACACTCCCGACATCAGGTGATCTGCCCGCTTCGGCCTCCCAAGGCTCTGTGTTCACACTGGGGATACAGGTGTGACCCACCCTGCCTGGCCACAGGTTTCTTTTGTTTCGTTTGTTTTGTTTTTGAGACAGAGTCTCACTCTATCTCCCAGGCTAGAGTGCAGTGGCGTGATCTTGGCTCACTGCAACCTCTGCCTCCCAGGTTCAAGCAATTCTTCTGCCTCAACCTCCGGAGCAGCTGGGATTATAGATGCCCACCACTATGCTTGGCTAATTTTTGTATTTTTAGTAGAGACAGGGTTTCACTATGTTGGCCAGGCTGGTCCAGAAATCCCAACCTCAGATGGTCTCCTTCCTCGGCCTCCCAAAGTGCTGAGATTACAGGCGTGAGCCACTGCGACCGGCTGGATTCTACATACCTGTTGACAACCTAGGTGCCAGATACTGTTCATGCTGAGTGTTGGGGACACAGCTAGCTGGTAAAACCTCTGCCCTCGAGGGGCAGACGTTTCTGTTATAGAGACAAACAATAAACATAAGGGAACCACATGGGATGTGAGGAAGGGCTAATTTTTTTTTTTTTTTGAGATGGGTCTTACTATATTTCCCAGGCTGGTGTCCAACTCCTGGGCTCAAGTGATCCTCCTATCCCAGTCTCGTGAGTAGCTGGAACTACAGGCTTGAGCCATCCTGCCCAGCTCCTAGGGGCTAAACCTAAGGAGAAAAGAAGGCAGGGCAGGGGGTGTCAGAGAAGCTGTGCTTTTATTTAGGGTGGTCAAGGAATCACTGAGTGGAGGAAAGAGTGATCTGGAAGAGGTCATGGCCCAGTCATTGGAGTCTCTGGGGTTGCACGCGGCGAGTAGCAGTGTAAATGGCCCGCAGTGGGTTTCGGCTTCCCTTTGAGGGCCCTGGGCACAGCTTGCAATTTTCCCCTTGTTTTTGACCCTTTGTGCAACTGTACAAAACCCTAAGTGCTACCTCAGGGTCCCCCGGCCGTAACCTAAAGAAGCGTCTATGGTCAGAGTCGGCCACAGGCTCCCTCTGGCCCTGTGCCTGGCTAGGAAGCCCCCCGCCGCCACCGCCACCAAGCAGTAGCAGCGACCTGAGTTTCATCCCCTTGGCCCCCAGGAGATTGACCCCAGCCTGGGCGTGGCAGAGCTGCCTGACGAGT
This sequence comes from Alouatta palliata, assembly GCA_004027835.1. Lineage (NCBI taxonomy): Eukaryota > Metazoa > Chordata > Mammalia > Primates > Atelidae > Alouatta > Alouatta palliata. Next base: position 4,104 of record PVKV010033992.1, read on the forward strand.
TCTTCGAGGAAGACAACATGCTGAGCATGGGCAAGAAGATGATGCAGGAGGCCATGAGTGCATTTCCCGGCATCGATGAGGCCATGAGCTATGCCGAGGTCATGAGGTCAGGCCCAGCCAGCGGGGGTGGGGGCTGCCTGGGGAAGGGGAAGAGCGGACAGAGAGGGCCTGACTCCTGTCTCCCCTCAGGCTGGTGAAGGGCATGAACTTCTCTGTGGTGGTGTTTGACACGGCACCCACGGGCCACACACTGAGGCTGCTCAATTTCCCCACCATCGTGGAGCGGGGCCTGGGCCGGCTTATGCAGATCAAGAACCAGATCAGCCCGTTCATCTCACAGGCAGGCTTCGGGGGCCCCCACCTGTGCCATGCAGGCAGCTGGGAGTGGGAGTGGGCCTGGTCCCTCAGACCCTCAGATGCGTGCTAATAATTCCCTTTCCTTCCCACTCCGTCTCTGCACTTTTCCCTGGAGGGGATGGGAGGGAGCTGTCTTTCCTCCCCCACAGGCAGGACTCAGTGTCCCTGCCCCTGCCCACTAAATGCCCTAGACAGAGCTGGAAAGCACATTCCAGAACCAGGTGACCTGCCTTTAAACCCTCTGCACTCACCGTGTGACCCAACTGCTGTGTGGCCTCAAGCAATCACTTTACCTCTCTGGGCCTCACCTTCCTTATCTTGCAAATGAGATCATGAGAGTGCCCCATGGGTTGTTATTTTTTGAGACAGAGTCCTGCTCTGTCACCCAGGCTGGAGTGCAGTGGTGTGATCTCGGCTCATTGCAACCTTCACCTCCTGGGTTCAAGTGATTCTCGTGCCTCAGCCTCCCAAGTAGCTGGGATTACAGGTGTGCACCACCATGTCCAACTAATTTTAGTATTTTTTGTAGAGACAGGGATTTGCCATGTTGCCCACACTGGTCTCAAACTCCTAGCCTCAAGCATACACTCACCTCGACCTCCCAGAGTGCTGGGATTACAGGTGTGGGGCACTGCACCCGGCCCCCATGGGTTATGATGATAACCCAAAGCCCCACCGTTCTGCATCCACCAGCACCACACCCCGTGGTGTATGTGCACGTGTGGGTGTGTACGTGTCCCCTGTGGGGCCTGCGCCTCCGGTGGTAACACCGAGCACTTACTGTGTGCCAGCCACTATTCTGAGCACGTTACATGCATCAGCTCATGTGGCACAACAGATCTTAGAGGTAAAGTTTAGAGATGGAGAAACTGAGGCTCCAGGAGGTCAAGCCCCTTAGCCAGGGTTCCCCAGAAATGGCAAAGCTGAGGCCAGGTGAGGTGGCTCATTCCTGTAATCCCAGCACTTTGGGAGGCCAAGGCAGGTGGATCACCTGAGGTCAGGAGTTCGAGACCAGCCTGACCAAAATGGTGAAACCCTGTCTACTAAAAGTACAAAAATTAGCTGGGTGTGGTGGCGTACTCCCAGGTGTTTAGCAAACCCCAGCCCAGGGGATTGAATGAACCCCAGGTAAGCTCTGAGCCCTTCCACATCCTCCCTGCAGATGTGCAACATGCTGGGCCTGGGGGACATGAACGCAGACCAGCTGGCCTCCAAGCTGGAGGAGACGCTGCCCGTCATCCGCTCCGTCAGCGAACAGTTCAAGGACCCGGTGAGTTGTGGTCTGGCAGGTGGTGAGAGGCCTAGGGGGCTGAGGACAGCGCCAGAACCCACCCCTCACTGTCCTCTCTCTTGCCCTGCAGGAGCAGACAACTTTCATCTGTGTATGCATTGCTGAGTTCCTGTCCCTGTATGAGACAGAGAGGCTGATCCAGGAGCTGGCCAAATGCAAGATCGACACACACAATATCATTGTCAACCAGCTCGTCTTCCCCGACCCTGAGAAGCCCTGCAAGATGTGTGAGGCCCGCCACAAGATCCAGGCCAAGTATCTGGACCAGGTGTGCCCACCCACCCAGCACTGGCTCCACAGAGGCACCTCTGCCCCTTTATTCTCTGACATTTTGCTCTACCTTCTGGCCCTCTACCCTAGCCTCCTGCCCTTTGCCCCCACATTTCAGATCTTCACCATTATTCCAGCCGTAGTGAACTGTGGCTGGCCTGGCCTAGGTCCTGTGACCCTGGAGAACAGGGAATCTAGCCCAGTAATCTCTGACCATACTGACCCAACTACCACTTACGACACCTTAAGCTCCTGCCCTGTATTCTCTCCCTGACCCTGGAAGCCTCCTAGCTCAGCCCCTTCTATTGATCCACACTCCGTCTCTGCCTTCCTGCCCCCTGACCACTGCCTTCTACCCTCTGCCCTGGCTGCAGATGGAAGACCTGTATGAAGACTTCCACATCGTGAAGCTGCCGCTGTTACCCCACGAGGTGCGGGGGGCAGACAAGGTCAACACCTTCTCAGCCCTCCTCCTGGAGCCCTACAAGCCCCCCAGTGCCCAGTAGCACTGCTGCCAGCCCCAACCGCTGCCATTTCACACTCACCCTCCACCCTCCCCACCCCCTCGGGGCAGAGTTTGCACAAAGTCCCCCCCTTAGTACAGGGGGAGCTACTTGGGCAGGAGGCAGGGAGGGGTCCGTTCCCCCTGGTGGGGCCGGTGGGGGATTGTAGTTGCCCTCTACCTCTCCCACCTCTTGCTCTTCAATAAAATGATCTTAAACTGCTGTATTTGTTGGCATTGGGAGGTGAGGGTAAGCACCTTAATGTACAGTTACACAGGTTGTGCACATTTAGAGGGGCCCATTCACAACAGAGACCTAATGGAGATGCATGTTTATTGTGGTAACTTGGGAAGGAGGGTGTCTTGTCTCCTTCTCTGTGGGTTAAGGTATCCCTAGGTGTCCCTGCTGGGGCTGTGAGCCCTGGAATGGAAGACAGGGGCATCTGCCCACTTCCATGGAGGCTCAGAGCGTGGGAACTGGGAGGCCCCTTGGCCAGCCCCAGGCTAGTGGGGAACGGATTAGGCCGGCATTGGGCCCACCACTGCCTGCTGTTTGGTTTGGGAATTAGTGGGCACCCTGGGCAGAGGCTGGGCCTGCCAGACTGGGGATTAACTGTCTCCACCCCCCAATTCCTGCCCCCATGGGATGGCAGCAGCCCCGCCCAACAAAGGGCTGCAGCAAGGGGGCTGGTTAGTGGGCAGGGTGACAGTGGACTCTGGCTAGAGGGGCTCCTGAAGTCCCATCCTGACTCCCGAGCGGTCTCACAGGCTGTGAACACACAGGCCTGGAAGGCACCTAGTGGGCCCCCTTATCCCCTGCCTGTCGCTCCTCCCTCTGCCACTGCTTTGGCTGCTATTGTTGTCCCCACTTGGGAGACTCAGGATGGAGCATGACCTTAAGAGTTTACAAGTTCCAAGCCAGAGCTGGCTAGGGGGACAGAAAGGCGGTCCTGAGGACACGCGAATCAGAAAGTGGGGTTCAGGCTGGGTGCGGTGGCTCACACCTAAAATTCCAGCACTTTGGGAGGCCAAGGCTGGTGGATCACTTGAGGCCAGGAGTTTGAGACCAGCCTGGCCAACATGGTGAAATCTCATCTCTACTTAAAATACAAAAATTAGCCGGCATGGCGGCGGGGCGCCTGTAGTTCTAGCTACTTGGGAGGCTGAGGCAGGAGAATTGCTTGAACCCCATTGGCAAAGGTTGCAGTGAGCCAAGACAGAGTAAGACCTTGTCTCAAAAAAAAAAAAAGAAAAAACCTGTTCAGACCGGGCACATCCAGAGTCTGGGTGTGCCAGGGTGTGTGTGTAAGGGGAACCCCACCAGGGGCCTAGACTTGTCCCCCCAACTCCCTAGGGTGTGCACAAGCAGGTGTGAGCCTGTTGGGGTGGCATGTATAAACAAACACAATGGTACAGCTGGCTTCGTGCCAAACTGCCAGGATCCAAATCCCAGCTGTGCTACGAACAAGATGAGATGTGACATCAGAGCCTCAGTTTCCCTACTTGGATAGTAAACTGACTTACTATGCCTGTAAAGATTCCATGAGATGAAACACACAAGGCATTTATACCAGCACCAGGCAGGAAACCCCAAGAAATGTTTGTTATTTTTCCTTGTCACAATTAGTAAGCCTGTCAACTAGCCCAGGAAACCTGCCCCCAGCCCCTGCGGGAGTTCAGCTGTCGGAAGTGTGTGGGGCTGCGGGTCAGCTGCGGGAGGGAAGATGAAAAGGAGGCTCCGGCTTTAGTGAATGCAAGACACTTCCTAGGGAGTGGGGGCTGCTGATCTGGAACTGAGCTCCTCAGCACCGAGCCTGCCACCTCCTTGCCAGGTTCCGCAGCTGATGGCACCGCCCCAGCTGCCCCCTCACCCCCATTTATGGGCTGTCCGGCAGCTGGACAGCGAAGGCGCAGGTCGGAGGGTGGCCAGCCCAGGCTGGTTCCTAATTACCCTGGGCAGGGCGAACATCTGCCAGTCTAGGAACACAGTGTCCCGTCCTGGCTTGCCAGGCTTGGGACCTCGGGTGGGGCTGTGCAGAATGCACAAGGGGCTCCTGAGCACTCTAGGATGCCCGTCCCAGGGTTTTACCCCTGAGCCTCTGCCCCTCCCACACCAATCTGTGTGTGAATGTCCTCCAAGCTGGGCAATGGAGGGGAAGTGGGTATCATTTGTACTAGGCTGGGAGTGCCCCCTTTACAGGTGTGTTTGTAAAGAATGAACATCTGCCCTGAATCCATGCCAAATTCGGGACAAGGTTTTGTGTCCCCAAGCTTGTGTGTTTGTGGCAACGCTGAGAGTGTCTGGGACCTGTGTTTATGGGTCTGGGTGTGCCGCTGGGAGGGAACATTGGAAAAGGGGTTGCCTTCACACATTGATGTGCAAATGCTGGTGAATTTCACTAGCGATGACAGCTAGGGGTCCCTTGGGAGAACAGTCGCTATTGTGTGTGTCTTTGCTAGATTAGGGAACCTCAGGAACCACCAGAGTCCCACTCTGATCCTGGGATTGTGTGTCACTGCACTGAGGAAGGGGCTTCTGCATTTGGGGTGTGATCATGGGTGCATCTTTGCACAGGGGAACTCGAGAACAAAACCTCGTTGCGATGGTGTAAGACTTCGTGTGAAGGGATTCTGCAGTCTGGATGGGGTCTGCGCTTTGCTGGTTGTGTGGGTGTCTTTGTTACATGGTGTGATCATGAGGGAATCGGACTGTTGGGAGCACTTCGTGTGGGAGCAGAGGCTGGTATGTCAGAGTCCACCTGCCTTATATATGCGTGATGGGAAGGTCAAGGTAGGTAGTCTTGTGTGACTCCAGAAGCCTCTGTGACAGTGTGTACTGCCCCTCTGGGTCACCATAGATATGTGAGGCTTTTTGGTTTTTCAAGAGAGATGGGGACTCTCACTATGTTGCCCAGGCTGGTCTTGCACTCCTGACTCAGGTGATCCTCCCACCTATGCCTACTAAAGTGCTAATATTACAAGCGTGAGCCATCTTGCCTGGCTGAGGCTGTCTTAAGAGCAGCTGGGTTTGTGTCTGGGACTATGATGTGTGTTTCTGCGTGCATCTCTGTGACACTGTGGGATTACAGGTGATGTGGAGAGACCCAGCCTCACTGAGCAGTGTGTGTGTGTGTGTGTGTGTGTGTGTGTGTGTGTGTGTGTGTCTGTGTCTGGGACTGGGAAAAAGACCATCCCTGCCTCCTCCCCCAGTCTGTGGGTTCCAGATCCCTAGGACCTGCCAGTGAGTGACTGGGAGGGGAACAGGGAGGGGTAAGGGAGGACGAGGCGGATATCTCCCCCAGTGCCAGGTAACAAACTTGTGTAACTTCAAACAAAAGTCCTGAAGCTGCAGCCCAGCTGAGGGAGGAGGACCAGGAAGGGGTGGCACGCCCACTCCCCAGCCCCACCCAACACCGAAGCCACCCGCCCATTCTATCCCTGTCCCCGTGTGTCCCTGCACCGGCCACCTTCGACACAGGTGAGATGAGCCCAGGCTTGGGGCAATAGGGGGCCCTGAGGGAATAGGGAACCTGTGGGCAGGAATGCATCCGGAGTACTCTGGGGCCCAGGAGTGGAGGGCTTGGAAGGCTGGAGAGAGGAAAAGTCAAGGCGGATCCGGGAGGAAAAGGGAGTCGGGGAAGCCAGGGACGTTCAGCGGAAGGTGGACAAGCTGGGGAAGGGGGGCTAGGGGACGCGGAGGTTTAGGGACAGGGCTTCAGAGGGAGTGCAGGGAGTGGAATGGGTTAAGACTGGGAGCTGGGGAAACAGAGAAAGGGGAGCCAGAAATAGGGGCTGAGGAAGAGAATTTGGGGGAGGTAGAGCCTTGAGAACCTAGAAACTCAGGCGCTGGGGACTCTTGGACTGGGGGATGCTATAGGTGGCCTCTAGGTAAAGGGGATTGGTCAGGGGTTGACTAGGGAGCTGACTGCAGGGACCCAAGGGTCCTGGTGGTGGGGGACAACAGGTACACAGCCTAGCGCCAGGAGTCCAGGGAAGGGGACAGCCTGAGACTCAGGTCAGGGAGGGGCACTGGGGGCTGGACTGGGACTGAGTACAGCTGGGAGGAGAAGGCATCTCAGGCAAGGGTCAGGACTGAGGGGATGGCCGGCCGGAACATGGGTGGGGTCGCTGTGCTCAGTTATTCCCACAACCCTCCACCCCCACCCGCAGCCACTACCCGGGCCACCCACTCTCCCTTGGCCACACCTGCCGGGTGCCACGATGACCGTCACCTACACAGCCCGAGTGGCCAATGCCCGCTTCGGGGGCTTCTCCCAGCTGCTGCTGCTGTGGCGTGGGAGCATCTACAAACTCCTGTGGCGAGAGCTGCTCTGCTTCCTTGGGTTCTACATGGCACTGAGTGCCACCTACCGGTGAGGCTGCCCCAGGGTGCTCGTGTTCTAGGGGAGGGGGGTGGCTGTTATATAGTAGAATATATAATAAATACATATGATATATATATATATTGTTCTTTTTTAGCCTTCTCTGCACTATATATGTAACATATAATAAAAATATATAATATAATATGTATATATATATTTTTGAGATGGAGTCTTGCACTGTCACCTGGGCTGGAGTGCAATGGCAGGATCTCGGCTCACTGCAAACTCCACCTCCTGGGTTCAAGTGATTCTCCTGCCTCAGCCTCCCAAGTAGCTAAGATTACAGGCGCTTGCCACCACACCCAGCTAATTTTTTGTATTTTTAGTGGAGACAGGGTTTCACCATGTTGGTCAGGCTGGTCTCTAACTCCTGACCTCGTGATTCTCGATCATTAGCCTCCTAAAGTGCTGAGATTACAGGCCTGAGCCACCGCACCCAGTATATATTTTTAATTGAGATGGAGTCTCACTCTGTCACCCAGGCTGGAGTGCAGCGGCACAATCTTGGCTTACTGCAACCTCTGCCTCCCGGTTCAAGTGATTCTCCTGCCTCAGCCTCCTCCCGAGTAGCTGGGATTGCAGGTGCCAGCCATCATGTCTGGCTAATTTTTTGTATTTTTAGTAGAGATGGAGTTTCACCATGTTGGGCAGGCTGGCCTTGAACTTCTGATCTCAAGTTATCCTCCTGCCTTGGCTTCCCAGAGTGCTGGGATTACAGGCGTTAGCCACGGCACTTGGCTGGGGGCAGCTACTATAAGAGGAGGCCAGGGAGAGGGGTACAGCAAGAGAGATCTGAAGCTGGGAACAGAGTTGCCCCTGTGACCTGTGACCCCTCTTTTTTACCCTGCAGCTATGTGCTGAAGGAAGGGCAGAAGCGCTACTTCGAGAAGCTTGTCATTTACTGCGACCAGTATGCCAGCCTCATTCCTGTCTCCTTCGTGCTTGGTGCGGTCCAGCCCCCAAGTCCCCCCCGTTCCTATGTCCCTGAGAAATCCATTTCCATTCATGCCTTTTAGAAGCCCTATTCCTGGCCCTCTGAGACTCTCCCCTCAAATCCTACCCACCCCTGCACCTCCCCAGTTTTGGATCCATACCATGAAGATGCCAGATGTGGCCCCGAACCTCTGTGTCACCTGGGTCACAGTGCCCCCTGAGGTGCCTCCAGGAGAGCTCCATCTCACCCACAGGCTTATTCCTGGTCACCCTGGGGATTCTCACCAGTGTCTGTTGTGTTACTAGGGGGGACAACCCCATAACCCTCCAGGGACCCCATAGGACTTCATCCTCTCAATTCCAGCCTGGGGGCATTTCTCTGACAAGTCCTGGTCTCTCAGTGACCACATGTGACCCCAGCCTGCCCAAGGCTCCCTGATGTAGACCCTGTCCCCAACCCCTTCAGAAGTTCCTGATTCAGGGGCTGGGTGTAGCTATTGTGACAAGCCTGACCAGGTGTCCCTGAGGTACACCACCACAAACCAGGCCCCCCCTCCTTGTTTTAGGTTCTTACGTCCTCACAGCAAGCGACAGTCTGCCCACATGCCCCTAACATGGGTTCTGTGTCTCTGTCCCCATACTGGGATCCCAATGCCACATCCGAGGTGACTCCCAAGTAGCCAGTGACCCAAAGGGCTGATCTGGCCTTTCTGATCTCAGGGCTGGACCCCCAAGTTCCCAGCCGAAGTTGGTCAGGTTGGCGAGCCCACTCAGGTTTCCCCGATGCAGACCCTATGTTGCCCCTTCTCCCACAATCTGGGTGCCCAAACCCCTGGCCCTGGTGACCCCACTGAGCCCCCATTCCGCGCTCCCCTGCAGGTTTTTACGTGACGCTGGTGGTGCACCGTTGGTGGAACCAGTACCTATGCATGCCGCTGCCCGACGCGCTCATGTGCGTGGTGGCGGGCACCGTGCACGGACGTGACGAGCGCGGCCGCCTCTACCGGCGCACACTCATGCGCTACGCAGGGCTCTCGGCAGTGCTCATCCTGCGCTCCGTCAGCACCGCCGTGTTCAAGCGCTTCCCCACCATAGACCACGTGGTAGAGGCGGGTGAGTCCCCGGCCAGAGGCAGCGTGTGGATCGGGCAAGGACCGGGTGGAGGGGGGCGAGGGGCGAGCTATCCCTGACCTCGTTCCTCCAGGGTTTATGACCCGCGAAGAGCTCAAGAAGTTCGAAAACCTGAACTCGTCCTACAACAAGTACTGGGTGCCGTGCGTCTGGTTCTCCAACCTGGCGGCGCAGGCGCGGCGCGAGGGCCGCATCCGCGACAACAGTGCCCTTAAGCTGCTGCTCGAGGTGGGCCCACTAGAGGTCATTCAGGTAGAATACCAGGGAAATTGTACCCCTGGAGCTGTATCAACGGCGGCGGCCCGGCGCGCACCCCGACGAGGCCGATTTCAAGCCCCTTTACCAGGTGCACACTTACCTTCATGGGGCAGATTCCAACGTCTTCAGGGGCAGCCCCTGAGTGCATGGTCCCTTACCCCAGGTGCACATCCGCCACAAAATACCCTCCCTAGAATCCCCAAAGCACACTCCCAGTTCCCACCAGGTGACCACCCACTTCCATCCCAGGCACCCACACTCAATATCCCTGTGTGAGCTCACCATTCATGCCACCTCATGACCTGTATCCACCCCCAGGAGCTGAATGTGTTTCGGGGCAAATGCGGAATGCTCTTTCACTACGACTGGATTAGCGTACCCCTCGTCTACACCCAGGTAACCCCGTAACGCCTCCGTTGATATTCGATGTCAGTGGCCCTGATGCATGATTTCAAGGGGAAACTGAGAGCTAGCTAAGGCCCCTATCATAATGATGCCCAATCCTAGCCTTGGCCCTCAATGACCCCCCTGAGCCCTGTCCCGCACTGCCCAGGTGGTGACCATCGCACTGTACAGCTACTTCCTGGCTTGCCTCATTGGTCGCCAGTTCCTGGACCCGGCTCAGGGTTACAAAGACCATGACCTTGACCTGTGTGTGCCCATCTTCACCCTACTGCAGTTTTTCTTCTACGCGGGCTGGCTCAAGGTAGGTGGGTGCTCCAGACTGGAATTTCATGGGTGGGGCAGGCATGGGTTTCCCAAGTTTCCACCTAACTCCTCCCTCTCCACTCAGGTAGCTGAGCAGCTCATCAACCCCTTCGGAGAGGACGACGATGACTTTGAGACCAACTTTCTGATCGATCGAAACTTCCAGGTGAGATTCAGGCTCCAGGTGAGACCATCCCAGAGTGCCCAACAGGGTCCTGGTCCCAGGCCTGCCAAGACTTGCCAGGTCTCACCCTGGACCATTCTTCCCTCTGTGGTTCCCACCCACGCGGAGGGATTCACCGCATGGTCCCGGTGCACTACCCTACCCCCACTTTACCTTGCGTGTTTGCACTCGTAGGTGTCCATGCTGGCAGTGGACGAGATGTATGACGACCTGGCCGTGCTGGAGAAGGACTTGTATTGGGACGCTGCCGAGGCTCGCGCCCCCTACACGGCGGCTACAGTCTTCCAGCTGCGGCAGCCTTCCTTCCAGGGCTCCACCTTCGACATCACGTGAGCTAGTGGGTGAGGTGGGCAGGGCTTAAGGCTCTGCAGGACGTGTCTGATTGAAAAGATTAAGGGGGCCTGGTGTGGTGGCTCACGCCTGTAATCCCAGCACTTTGGGAGGCCGAGGTGGGTGGATTCCTGAGTTCGGGAGTTCAAGGCCAGCCTGACCAACATGGAGAAACCCCTGTCTCTACTAAAAACACAAAATTAGCCAGGTGTGGTGGCGCATGCCTGTAATTCCAGATACTCTGGAGGCTGAGGCAGGAGACTCAATTAAACCCAAGAGGCGGAGGCTGCAGTGAGCCGAGATCCTGCCTTTGCACTCCAGCCTGGGCAACAAGAGTGAAACTCCGTCTCAAAAAAAAAAAAAAAAAAATTAAGGGGACTCAACTTTAGAGATGGGGATAAGAGTGAAATTCTCAGAACTGTGATAAGGGCAGAGGCCAAGGTAGGAGTCAGGGTGTCAGGGTACAGGGTCAAGGTCTGAGACTGGGCCGAGTGGGGACAGAGCTAAGGGCTGAGGTTATCGAGGATCAGACGAGTCAGACGTGATACCAAAGGAGATGAGGGCTGAGGCCAGGAGCAGTTGCTCAATGCCTGTAATCCCAGTACATTGGGAGGCCAAGGCGGGAGGACTGAGTGAGTCCAGGAGTTCAGACAGCTTGGGCAATATAATGAGACCCCTGCCTCTACTAAAAATAAAAAATTAGCCAAGCATGGTGGTATGCGCCTGTAGTCCCAGCTATTCAGGAGGCTGAGGTGGGAGAATCGCTTGAGCCCAGGAGTGCGAGGCTGCAGTGAGCCATAATGACACCACTGAATTCCAGCTTAGGCAACAGAGCAAGAGCCTGTCTCTAAAAAAATAAAAATAAAGGCCAGGCACTGTGGCTCAGGCCTGTAATCCTGGGCGTGGGGGTGACCAAGGCGAGTGGATCATTTGAGGTCAGGAATTCGAGACCAGCCTCACCAACATGGTGAAACCCCATCTCTAATAAAAATACAAAATTAGCCGGGCTTGGTGGCACATGCCTGTAATCCCAGCTACTCAGGAGGCTGATGCAGGAGAATCACGTAAACCTGGGAGGCAGAGGTTATAGTGAGCTAAGATCATGCCATTGCACTCCATCCTGGGCAACAAGAGTAAAACTCCGTTTCAAAAAATAAAAATCAGCTGGGGGCAGTGGCTCACTCCTGTAATCCTCAGCACTTTGGGAGGCCGAGGCTGGCAGACTTTTTTTTTTTTTTGAAACGGAGTCTCGCTCTGTCGCCCAGGCTGGAGTGCAATGGAGTAGTCTCGGCTCACTGCAACCTCTGCCTCTCCGGTTGAAGCGATTCTCCAGCCCCAGCCTCCTAAGTAGCTGGGATTACAGGTGCCCACCACCTTACTGGCTACTTTCTGCATTTTTAGTAGAGACAAGAGGTCACCATATTGGTCAGGCTGGTCTCGAACTCCTGACCTCGTGATCCACCTGCCTAGGTCTCCCAAAGTGCTGGGATTACAGGTGTGAGCCACCGTGATCGGCCTGAGATCTAAGTTTAAGCGGAAACAGAGGGCGAGGCCAGGCTCTGAGTTTAGGATCTAAGGTCTTTGAGGATAAGTGGGACAAAGGGGTGGAGTCAGGGAAATCTGAGCGCCTGGGACCCCGCTCTGTCAACAAGAGGCGAGGCCGCAGCGCTGGCCAAAGTCCACCCCACTGTCTTTCCCGCAGGCTGCCCAAAGAAGACATGCAGTTCCAGCGGCTGGACGGCTTGGATGGGCCGGTTGGCGAGGCGCCCGGCGACTTCCTGCAGCGCCTCCTGCCGGCGGGCGGGGGCATGGCCGGGGGAGGCCCGCTGGGCCGGCGCCTGTCTTTTCTACTCCGCAAGAACAGCTGCGTGTCGGAGGCGTCTACCGGGGCCAGCTGCTCATGCGCGGTTGTCCCCGAAGGCGCGGCCCCCGAGTGCAGCTGCGGGGACCCGCCGCTCGACCCTGGCCTGCCAGAGCCCGAGCCCCCGCCCCCTGCGGGTCCTGAACCACTTGTCCTCATCACTGGGCCTGCCGAGCCCTTCACCACCGTGACCATGTCCGGGCCCCGGGGTCCGGCGCCACCCTGGCTGCCCAGCCCTATTGGCGAGGAGGAGGAGAATCTGGCCTGAAATCTAAGAGCCCAGCCCCCTAAGGACAGGGAACCAGGTCCCTGCAGGGCACACAGGCAGGAGTCCAGGCCTGCATAAGCCTCGTGTACCTTCGTAAAGTCCACCTGCACTTTTGACCAGCTCTCGCAGCCCGCTGCGGTTTGGCACTGAGCTGGGGCAGGGGTTCTTCCAGACTCTTGGACCAGCCCACCCTGACCACCAGCCCTCCTTCCCAACCCCCACTGCCTGAGAGATCCCCATCATTGTCCTGCCTGAATCCTTTCTTTCAAGTGGCGATGTGAGTGGCTACCTCATGGAGCTGTCGTGAGAATGAAATGAAAGAATGACATTAAAGCATTTGGCATACAGTAGGTGCTCAATAAATTGCTAGTGGTTTTTACTCAAACGTTGTTAGTCTCATTTCTCCTGCCAGGCATTATGCTAAGTAAGATTTGGGAGTTATTGCAGGTTTCTTCTTTCTTCTTCTTTCTCCTCCTTCTCCTCTCTTTCCTCCTCCTCCTCCTCCACCACAACCACCAAGCCCAGCTTATTCCAGGTTTGTTTTTTTCTTTGAGACAGAATCTCACTTCGCCACCCAGGCTGAAGTGCAGTGGCACGATCTTGGCTCACTGCAACCTCCACCTTCGGGTTCAAGCGATTCTCATGCCTCAGCCTCCCGAGTAACAGGTTCACATCACCACGCCTGGCTAACTTTTTGTATTTTTAGTAGAGACGGGGTTTCACCTCTTCCAGCTTTTATGATGGTGCCCTGCTTACTTCTTCCCAAGCTCTGCTCTCTGAAAATACCCACATCAGTGCCCTGGCATTACTCATTAATGAGCCAGCCACTGTCCCAGGATCATGGCTTCTTCTTGCCCCAAGCCTCTGCATTCTCAGGCCCTCAGGGCTTCAGGTCTTACTAATTTAATCACATGAACTCCTGATGACTCCTGAATATAATAGTCCAGCCAAGGAAATGAGCTATGATCTCGCCACTGCACTCAAGCCTGAGCAACACAGCAAGACCCTGTCTCAAAAAAAAAAAAAAACATAAAAGGCCCTGCCGTGGTGGGGCTAATGTTTGTAATCCCAGCTGGGAGGCGGAGACAGGTGGATCAACGGAGGTCAGGAGTTCGAGACAGGCCTGGCCAACATAGTGAAACCTCATCTCTACTAAAATATAAAATTAGCTGAGTGTGGTGGCACATGCCTGTAATCCCAGATACTCGGGAGGCCAAGGCAGGAGAAGTGCTTGAATCCGGGAGGTGGAAGTTGCAGTGAGCTGAGATTGTGCCACTACACTTCAACCTGGGCAACAGAGTGAGACCTCATCTAAAGAAGAAAGGCTGGGTGCAGTGGCTCATGCCTGTAATCCCAGCACTTTGTGAGGCTGAGGCGGGTGGATCATGAGGTCAGGAGATTGAGACCATACTCAGGAGGCTGAGGCAGGAAAGCTGCTTGAATCTGGGAGGCAGAGGTTGCAATGAGCCAAGATTTCGCCACTGCACTCCAGCCTGGAGACAGAGCAAGGCAAGACTCCATCTAAAAAAAAAAAAAACTCAGAAAAAAAAAAAAA
>PVKV010033993.1:0-18135 GCA_004027835.1 Alouatta palliata
AAAGAAAAAAAATTATGGTGAGTTTTTTGTTTTTTGTTTTTGAGATGAAGTCTTGCTCTGTCACCCAGGCAGGAGTGTAATGGCATGATCTTGGCTCACTCCTCCAACCTCTGCCTCCTGGGTTCAAGTGATTCTCCTGCCTCAGCCTCCCAAGTAGCTGGAATTACAGGTGCCATCATGACCGGCTAATTTTTGTATTTTTACTAGAGATGGGGTTTCACCATGTTAGTCAGGCTGGTCTCAAACTCCCCAACTAAAGTAATCCACCAGACGCAGCCTCCCAAAGTGCTGGGATAATAGGCATGAGCCACAGCGCCTGGCCAGTGATATTTTTTTTGAAGGCAAAAGTAAGATACATTTATTGTAGGTAATTATAAAATACAGAAAAACAAAAATAAATATTTGAAATCTCACCACTGTTAGCATCTGGATTTATATATCATTTTGCCCTGTATTTTTAACAGAATTTGGATCATACCCAACATAACTTACATTTTACTTAACCACATCATGTGAACACTTCCTCATTCATTAAGCATCATCGTTTTACAGTTTGACCTTTAATAGCTATATTTTACTGTAACATGGATGACAGATCCTGAAGTTTTTTGAGCGGTAGAACTGAGATTATCATGAAAAAGCATTCTGAAAAGCAGGATGGGCAGAAGCTAAAGGTGAAAGGCCTATTCAGAGGCCAGTGTGGTCACCTGTAACAGGCTCACAATCACCTATTACTCACCATTTTCTGTTCTTCCAAAGGAGACATTTCTCTTCCCTGCTCCCCTTTCCATGAGGGGTCTCGGTTCTCACTTGTTTTCTCCCAATTCCCTCAGGAAAGATCCAGCCTGAAGACCCACCAGCACCAGCAAGAGTGACTCAGCATAACTTTTACCTGACTTCAAATCCTTGAAATGATCTTCAGCAAGTTCATGTTTGTTTCACCAATCACTTCATGTCCTGTCAGCTGCTGCTGCTAAGTCCTTTCTCTTCAACAAACACACACATGCACATGCACACGCACACACGCACACATGCACACACGCACACGCGCACACACACACATGCGCGTGCACACACATGCACACACGCACGATTTATTTGGAAGCAAATCTCTGCTTCACTTTCATGGCCTACTTACCTAGTACATTCTCTGAGAAACTTTCCCCAAATTGTTTCCTTTCCTTCCCCTCTTTGAGCAATGACTCCTTTCTCTGAGTCCTACTGTCCCAGCACCAGGGGCTGTCGTCCCACATGGGATGGTAGTTTTTTACTGCAGTTTAAGCTCTGTGCCCTCCAAAGACAGGGATGCTCGCCTCCTGACCTCGGTGGTCCCAATGCCTGGCTCTTGGGAGTTCAGTTGTGTTAAACGGATGCCAAATTGAAAAATAAAAGAAAAAGGTGGCTGGGCACAGTGGCTTACCCCTTTAATCCCAGCACTTTGGGAGGCCGAGGCAGGCAGATCACGAGGTCAGGAGATCAAGACTATCCTGGCTAACATGGTGAAACCTGTCTCTACTAAAAATACAAAAAATTAGCCAGGTGTGGTGGCACATGCCTGTAGTACTAGCTACTTGGGAGGCTGAGGCAGGAGAATTGCTTGAACCTGGGAGGTGGAGGCTGCAGTGAGACAAGATTGCACCACTGCACTCCAGCCTGGGTGGCAGAGCAAGACTCTATCAAAAAAAAGAAAGGAAGAAAGGGAAGGAAGGAAGGAAGGAAGGAAGGAAGGAAGGAAAAGAAAGAAAGGAATATAAGAAAGGTTTAGGAGACATCAGATTTCTTTGGGTCTAGGCTGAAAAGAACTCAGCTCTGGGTAACTTTGTTATACAATCATACCAGAAGTTTTTCACAGTACTGTTTGCCATCGTATTGCCTCAGTGCCCTGCATGTTCCACATGAAACTGCCATTTTATTGTCACTTCCACCCACACCAGAAACCTGCAACACATCTCAGTGAGCAATTCTTTATATCTGCAAAGGTTTGAAGTGCCCATCTCTAATTTCTCATTCAATGAATATTTAGTAAGCAGCTATTATGTGCAAGGAACAATCTCTTTGGCAGCCCTCTTGAGACCCACTGCAAGAAGTAAATAGAGGCATTATTATAAATGTACACCCAGACACGGAATAATGAAGGATGGGGGTGCATACAGCTTTATCTCTGCAACTCGTGCCTTCAAAATCAGTACATCCCGTCCTAGCCTTTCCTGTGCCTTTTAAACTTTATAACTTAGGCTGCCCACATGATACAAGCCATCTAGAAACAGCTTTTAAAATGAGCCTATTTAAGTTTAGAAAAACTTTGTTGTTCATGATCACTTCTATGCCTAATGAGAAGTAACAATACGGGAAAAGGGAAGTGCCTCCTCACACCAGCAGAACTGAAGGTCTTATCTCTTGTAACAAAATGCTTCACTCTTCCTCATAACACTGAATTGCACACAAAGAGAAGTTCAGTTTCTAATGCGTCAAAGAAGTTCACAAAGTTTGTTCTGTGTTGAGAACAGGGCTGGAGTGAGGTGGGGGAAGCCTGGGGACACACAGAGGAAGGAGCCCTCCTCAGAGGAGACTTAGAAAGATGTGGTGTTATGGGGAAGAAATATAAAAAAAGAAGGGTGGTCAAGGGGCAGATACTACAGCAACCTCAACTGAAGTAAAGGCTGACTAACATCCACTAATTTTGCAGTTCACCATTTACAAGAGCAGTTTCAGTGCTGGCAACGAAAAGGGCTGAATTGCATCGGATCAAAGAAGGCATGAGGGTGACAAAATGGAGGAGAGAGTGTAAACTACTCTTTAAAGAATCTGACTTCAAAGGAAGACCAAGACAGGATAGTATCGAGAAAGAGCTCCAGGGTACCACAGGGGACCTTTTTAAGACAGTGGAGAAGCAAATGTACACCTAGGCTTGGCAGAAGAGACAGGAGACGATGAGGATGAGGCCAGGGGTGGGGGCTGGGGACTGGATTCAGAACAGCGGGGAAAGAATTAGCCCTCCATAGGAGAGGGGCACGTCTTCTATAAAACTGCAGGGGAAGAAATTATATGGGTCAGTGGGAAAAACAGGAAATGAAGGGATTTCTCATGGGACACACTTAATTTTCTCTCAATATGACAAATAGTGGTGTCAGGGCATTGAAAACAATGGTGAGTGTTTAACACTTGGGGAAATGGGAGACAGCTGGTTGGGGACAAAGCTGCTGCAATAAACTCAGTGCTACACTGCAAGCTCAGTATTATATTAGCAAGTGGGTGACTGAAACGAAGGACAGTGAGCCTGAGGACACACAGAGGAAGAAGCCGCTCTCCCTTCTTCCTCCTCCTAGAAAGAAAGTGACCGCAGGAGCAAGTTGATGACTGAAGAAAATGGAGACAGTGGTCAAGGGGCCAGCCGTTTCCATGAGGTCAAACAGCAGGATTTGGGAGGACAGAAGAGAGCGACCTGGAAAGATAGGACTATGAAATCAGGAATTAGGCACTGAAACTTAAGACTGCAGAGAAGCGGCTCTGAGTGCTTAAAGCTCAGATTGAGGTTATGGTCTGTGGCTGCCTGAAACAAGTGAAGATCACTAAAATCGAAGAGATCAAGTGTGAAACTAAGATACTGTATCATCTTCATGAGCAGCAAAGACACTCAAAATGTGGCCAGACTGTGATGGAGAGGAAGGTCTTAAGTCACGTGAAAGAACATAATGGGTAAGGTGGACGTTTGGTTTTTGACTGCCCAGCTTCCATTTCTTCCTCTTCTAATGTAGCACCTTGATTTCCTTTTGGAGAATGACCTCTCTCTGTGGTCTTCAGGCTAGACGGGTATGTAAATCCCAACACCTTCTTGTCCTTTCCTAGCCACCATATGGGCACGACATCTCTCTATCCTCTGTCTCTCTGTCTCTGTGTCTCTCTGTCTCTCTCTCTCTCTCCATCTCCCTCCCTCCCTCCCTCCCTGGACTTTTGTGTTGTTCTGAGCAGTACAGAACAACACAAAAGAGAAAGGTGGTTGGGACACATTTTCAGGGTGGTACCCTGACAAACCTGACAAGATTCTACTACTGAGAATCTTTCTCCCTGCCTAGCTCTTCAGTCTTCAATTCTCTACACCACCCCCCAAAATAATCCCCATAAAGTGTCTTTTTGCACATCTCGAGAGCCCTAATACAACTGAAAGATGATACACATTCTAGTTTGCTGGAGCAGTCCCAGTTTATGCCTGCTGTTCCAGGGTTACATCTAGTTTAGCATTTATCCTAAATTTTTCCTTTTGTCATGGAGTTTTAAAATAATTGTTAAACCAAAATGAATTTGGAAGCCTTCTACCTCCCATCATGCTTATCTGGTAGCACTAAAGTGAGTTCTCAGGTAGTTACATCCAAAAGAAAAACAGCATTAATGCATCTCTCTTTTCCCAACCTGTTCCAAGGTGTTTGATGACAAAACAAAATGAAAAATGTGCTTGGTTGGATATGAGCAGATAGGGACAGGTAACACCTCTGGCCTCAAATGGTCAGTGCTAACTGCTGCCCCTCATGGCCACTTAGTAAATGAACCAGCCAGTTGTGCCACATTCTATGCTGTGGCCTGTGAGATACACATATCCTGAGTCTGCAGGGGCAGTGAGAAAATATAGGTTTAGTGCACTTGAAATGTATACAGGAAACACTGAATAATACTGCTGAGGTTTGAATTCTTTTGCTTAGAGTGATTTGTTACAAACCAAAACTATGTATTTCATTGTTTCATGATATCTTTTTTAGTTCAGTAAACCTTTGTCAGCAATGAGCTTAAAAAGTGCACATTTAATTTTAAAATTAAATAATAAATCTCCGTTTCTTTAGAAAGTTAGTGATGAATATAACTTACACAAAATATTTGTTGACCTATAAGGACCATAGTGGTATTGCTGACCAACACCACGAAAGCTGAAAAAGCATCTACATCTACTTCAAAAGTTAGTCATCACTTTAAGAAGACTGCACCCACCCACCACCATGGCACCATGCCACCATGCCCAGCCTGCACATTCTATTTTAAGGCTGCATGTGCAGTTTTCATAAATTGTTCAAGCCCTTGGTGACTGCCATCTTGCATCGCTATTGCTCAAAAGCTGACCCCTTCTTCCTGAGATTTTTTGAAAAGTAAATATTATTAATGTAATTTCACTGTCATATCACTTAATGTTACGCTTTTATTTCTAGTGGGCATATGAAAGCATGTGGTCAATCCTTGCTGCATTACAGCTTTGAGAGACCCTTCTATATTAAATGGGCATCATTCATATACTTTTTCGTGGAATATTAAGGACACTGAAACATAAGATGCATGAAGAAAATCTAAGTGGAGAGGCCCTTTGTGGCTGACTTAGAAGAGTGTTGTAAATTATGCATGAGGTAGGTGTTCAGGGTAACTTTCTTCTAAATTAAAGAAAGAAACATTTTGGTTTTTCAAATGGAGTTCAGTGGCACAATCTCAGCTCACCCCAACCTCCACTCCCCATTCAAGCCATTCTCCTTCCTCAGCCTCCCGAGTAGCTGGGATTATAGGCGCAAGCCACTGTGCCCAGCTAATTTTTGTATTTTCAGTAGAGACAGGGTTTCACTATGTTGGCCAGGCTGGTCTTGAACCCCTGACCCCAGGTGATCCACCTGCCTCAGCCTCCCAAAGTGCTGAGCCACTGTGTCCCACATTTTTGTTTCCTTTTTTGAGACAGAGTCTCGCTCTGTGGCCCAGGCTGAAGTGCAGTGGCGTGATCTCAGCTCACTGCAACCTTTGCCTCCCAGGTTCAAGCGATTCTCATGCCTCAGCCTCCTGAGTAGGTGGGACCAGAAGGGCAGGCCACCACACCAGCTAATTTTTGTACTTTTAGTAGAGACGGCATTACAGGTACAACAGGGTTTCACCATGTTGGCCAGGATGGTCTGGAACTCCTGACCTCAGGTGATCTGTCCGCCTTGGCCTCCCAAAGTGCTGGGATTACAGACATGAGCCACCATGTCCAGACTGCAAGATGATTGTTTTTTAATGTGTTTTAAAAAAAGATTTTATGCTCTAATATTCACAAATATATGTTATTTTTAGAAAAAATATTTTAAAATATATTTGAGCAGAATTATTACATGTATTCTTATAAAAATGAAAGCTAATTTATCAGACAGGCACAGTAGTTCACACATGTAATCCCAGAACTTTGGGAGGCTGAGGCGTGTGGATTACTTGAGCTCAGGAGTTCGAGACCAGCCTGGCCAACATGGTGAAACCCCATCTCCACAGAAAATACAAAAATTAGCTGGACTTGGTGATGTGCACATGTAGTCCCAACTACTCAAGAGGCTGAAGTGGGAGGATCTCCTGAGCCTGGGAGGCAGCGGTTGCAGTGAGTCATGACTGCACCACTGCACCTCAGCCTGGGCAACAGAGCCAGACCCTGTCTTAAAAATAATAATAAATAAATAAATCTAAAAAACTAATTTGTCAGGTAATACATATTTCAAAAATTATTAATTATTTTATTACTACGTTCATTCCCCAAATTGTCCTGGTTCTGACAATAGATTATTTAGTCACGCTATATTTGGGATCACATACTATTTTACATCTGGGATTTTTTTTTTTTTTTCTTTTTTAGAGTCAGGGTCTCACTCAATTGTCCAGGTTGGAGTACAGTGGCACAATCATAGCTCACTGCAGCATCGAACTCCTGGGTTCAAATGATCCTCCTGTCTCAGCCTCCCAAGTAGCTGGGGCTACAAGCACATGCTACCACATTTGGCTAAGTTTGTATTGTTTTTTTTTTTAGAGACAGAGTCTCACTATGTTGCCCAGGCTGGTCTCAAACTCCTGGCTTTAAGCATTCCTCCTGCCTCAGCTTCCCAGAGTAATGGCATTACAGGTATGAGCCACTGCACCTGGCCTGGTTGTTTTTTGCCATTAACATTAATCTTCAACGTTCTACCATATTCAAATATCTTCAGAACATCCCACTGAGTTTTCTACTTAGGATATGCATGTCTATCTCTCTGCACTTGTCTCCATCCTTCCTTTAAAATAAACAACTTGTCTGGAAAGTCAAAGATAGGAATTTAACATGTTTTGCCATGTTATGATTTGCTCTTTTCAATTTGACATGTTGGTGCTGGAAAGTTCTTGACATCTATTCGTTCCACAGAATATTTACTGTGTTAAATCTGGCTAGCCCTAGGGCTGGGTACCCTGAAGGGCATACTGTTCTCCAGAATGTTATAATCTACAATGGCAGAAAAGTCTGTGGATAGAAAACAGAAAGCAGCTCCAGAATAAAGCTGATGGAGTGGCCCAGGAATCCCTAGGAGGGAGTGGACACCTGGGCGGGTCATTCCAAGCTAAGATACAACCTAATAGTAAGGTGCAAGATTTGGATTATTGTTTAAAACCCTTATGTAACATACATATGGGAGACAACTGAACCAGAGGTGTTCTTTGTATTTTTCATTCATTCACTCTACAAACCTCTATGTAGCTAATACTGACAGGCTCCAGGGGAAACTGAAGTCTTCAAAATTTTACAGGCTAGTGGAAGAAATAGCTAAGTTACCCACTGCTTTGGTTATAACGTGGTAAGTGTGAGGGCAGCCATACATTCTGATGTTGTGACACTACGACCAGAAGAGAAGAAATTCATCAGATTAAGAGAAATAGAAGTGCAGTAGAGGAAGTATTCTCAGAAGTGATCCCTGAACTGAAACTCTTTTATTGTAGTAAAATATACATAACATAAAATTTACCATTTTAATCACTTTCAGTGTACAGTTCGGTGGCATTAATTACACTAACATTAATGTGCAATCTGCCCTGGGACTTTTAAAAACTATTATTATTCCTTTTTTTCTTATTATAATCCTCATTGTAGAAAAATTTAGGGTCAAGCGTGGTGGCTTACACCTGTAATCCCAGCATTTTGGCAGGCCGAGGCAAGTGGATCACCTGAGGTCAGGAGTTCAAGACCAGTCTGGCCAACATGATGAAAACCTGTCTCTACAAAAATATGAAAATTAACTGAGCATGACGATAGGTGTCTGTAAACCCAGCTACTCGGGAGGCTGAGGCAGAAGGATCACTAGAACCCCGGAGGTGGAGGTTGCAGTGAGCCAAGATAGTGCCATTGAACTCCAGCGTGGGCAACAGAGTGAGACTCCGTTTCAAAAAAAGAAAAAGAAAATTTAGAAAGTATGATATACAGAAAGAAAAGAAAGAAGAAGTGAAGGAACAAGGGCCTGGCGGGGTGGCTCACGCCTGTAATCCCAGCACTTTGGGAGGCCAAGGTGGAAGGATCATGGGGTCAAGAATTTGGGACCAGCCTGGCCAACACAGTGAAACCCCGTCTCTACTAAAAATACAAAAAATTAGCCAGGAGTGGTGGTGTGTGCTTATAATCCCAGCTACTCGGGAGGCTGAAGCAGGAGAATCACTTGAACCCAGGAGGCGGAAGTTGTGGTGAGCAGAGATCACGCCATTGCACTGCAGCCTGGGCGACAGAGCAAGACTGCATCTCGAAGAAGAAGGAGAAGGAGAAGGAGAAGGAGACGGAGAAGGAGACGGAGAAGGAGAAAGGAAAGAAGAAGAAGAAATAACTGAAGGAACAAAGGAAGGGAGGGAGGCAGACAAAGGATGGAAGAACGACAATAATCCCATGGGAGATAAACCTTGTGAATAATCATTGTGTATCTTTCCAGGCTTTTCTTTAGATGGATGTGTGTATTATGTATCCTATTTTAAAATCAAGGTGGGATCATACAATTCAGACTGGTTTGTAGTCCCTTTTCATTTTTGAAGTATATCATGAATATATCTCCTATGATATGGCTGCTTCATTTTTCATAAACCATTTTCCCTATTTTTGACAATTCAGGCTATTTCTCATTTGTTCATTATACAAGTAAGTGTGTGTGTGTGTGTGTGTGTGTGTGTGTGTGTAGTTAGATAATCTATAGATAGAGTTTTTTTGACACAGGATTTCACTCTGTCACCCAGGCTGGAGTGCAATGATGCAATTATAGCTCACTATAACCTCCGCCTCTTGGGCTCAAGCAATCCTCCCACCTCAGCTTCCCGAGTAGCTAGGACTACAGGCATACATCCCCACACCCAGCTATTTTTTTTTTTTTTTGGTAGAGATGGGGTTTCATCATGTTGCCCAGGCTGGTCTCCAACACCTAGGCTCAAGCAATCCTCTCACTGCAGCCTCCAGAAGTACTGGGATTACAGGCATGAGTCACCATGATCGGTTCCTTATTATATTTTTAAAGTAGCCCGGAACATTCCTTGTAGTTAAGTCTTCGTTGGGTGTATACTTTATTTCCATAGAATAAAGTCTTAAAATTAAATTTCTGGATGTAAAAGTATTCTAATGTTACAATTTCAAATGATGTATACAAACTGACTCCAACAGAGTTGAATCATTTTATAGTCCCACAGTCACTGGGTGAAAGTGCCCTGGGCCAGGACTTCAGACTTCCTTATGGACTTGCTGCCCCCATTTGGAGAGTGGTAGTTGCTGCTGGCACAGAGGTAAAAGGTCTGAGTCAAGAAAAACTCTGAAAACTATTCTGGGGCTTGACTTCCTTCAACAAGAAGTAAAGGCCTGACATTAAAAGCTACTTACTTGGTACTCCTACAATAAGAAGCCCTGCAGGTGGTGAGGGTATCAACCTGGCCTTCAAATGATTACAGAGGCTTTGGTTACAATAAGAAGCTCTGCAGGTGGTAATAATATGGAAGTGCTGGGAAGAGAAAGTGTGGTCCATTTAAATGATCTGGAACTGAGGAAGGGAAGTGCTGGGTAGAGGAGGTTGTGGTCCCTGGCTAGGGCTCCACCTCCACAGACCTAGGCAAGGACAGGGATTTCCTGCCCAAATGTTGCCTTTCCCAATACCTGCCCTGGCCTGCCACACCCCCATCCTGTGCCTATAAAAATGGCCGAAACCCTAGCAGGCAGACACACAGCTTCTGGATGTTGAGAGGAATAGATTAGCAGAAGAAACCATGGGCAGCTGGACATCAAGTGGAGCACATCAGCAGAGGAACACACAGGCATCTGGGCAGCTGGACGTTGAGAAGAACGCACTGACAGGCACTGGTATGCTGGCAGGCCACTGACCAGCAGAAGCAGAATGATGCGGAATTTTGCCGAGGCAGTTGAAGGAGAGACCAGGCCGCTGAGCAGTCTGACTCCAGGGGAATAGCTTCCCAGTCCATCCCTTCTCTGGCTTCCCCCCTCTGCTGAGAGCAACCTCCACTCAATAAAACCTTGCACTCATTCTCCAAGCCCAGGTGTGATCCGATTCTTCTGGTACACTAGGGCAAGAACCCAGGATACAGAAAGCCCTCTGTCCTTGCGACAATGTAAAGGGTCTAACTGAGCTGGGGTTAATACAAGCTGCCTATAGACAGCAAAACTAAAAGAGCACCCTGTAGCACACGCCCACTGGGGCTTCAGGAGCTGTAAGCATCCACCCCTAGACACTGCTATGGGTTAGAAGCGTCACAACCTGCCCATCTGTATGCTGCCCTAGAGGTTTGAACAGCAGGGCATTATAGCAACTCCCCCTGTCACACGCCCTGCAAGGAGGGCAAGAGAACTTTTCCCATTCAAGTGAGAGTATCAACCAGGCCTTCAAATGATTACAGAGGCTTTGGGTTGTGCTCTCCCCAGCACCTGCCCTATCATCTATCCCAAGTGTCTTTCTCCTACTCCTTAAGAACAAGAACTCCATCATGCTGGCAGCAGTAAGGAGGCATGGCTGGGGCTGCATGCTTCAAGGAACCAGTGGGATCTAGGGACAAGCAGGAGCCCTGCCACTTCTGACTTGGTGGGGCAGGAGCTCCCTGGGTACAGCCACAGCCAGCCAAGTCACGGCTGCAAACCTGGGCCTCCCGCCACATGGAGGAGGCAAAAGCCCTGGCCCCTAAATGCTGTGGACCTGGGCCTCCCTCTGCCCAGAGGGGAACCTAGGAAGGTCCCACCTGCCCTCACAGGCTCAGCAGTGCCTGCTCCTGCTGCCTGGCTTTCTCCCTGCTGTTGGCTCCTGCTCTGATCTCAGAACAAAGTCAGGGCCAAGCCTGGGTGCTGTCACAGCCTGGCCAGGTGTGCACATGCTCGGTGCAGTGCTGACATGCCAGCCCCCGGCCACCTCAGCCCCCATCAGACATTGGGCACTGATGTGCATAGGAGGGAAGTTGACAAGGGGCTGAGGGCAGCTCAGCACTGGCCTGCAGATGCACCTTGGCACCTACAGCCTGGGTGCTGTGAATGGCAGCAGGAAGCAAACAGGTTCCTGGGAGGAAGGGGTGGATTCCTGGTGAGGCTGGGAGTCCCAGGGAGACCCTGAAGACTGGGGGCTTAGCGTGCCAGTCCCACACACCACAGTGGGAACTTGTGGTGTCTTTTGCAGGTCTGCCCATGGCTGCCCATGGACCAACTGGTGCTCATTTTCTCCCCTCTGAGGCCCTCCCCAGAGCTGAGCAGATGTTGGGACAACCAGCTGCAGAAAGGAGCAACTCACCCTAGGACCTCCTCTCTGCTGAAAGCTGCAGAGGTGATGGAGAATGACAGGGAGACGACAGGACGACCTACCTGCAGAGAGGAGCCACCCACTGTAGGGTCTCCTCTCTCCTGAGAGCTGTACAGTTGGCAAAACAATCAGCTGCGGAGAGGAGCTTCCCTCTCTGCTAGGAGCTGAACACTCATCAGGACACCCTGGCTGTGGGAAACAGCTGTCCCCTTGGGGTTTCCTCTGAGCTGTTCTATTGCTCAGTAAAGCTCCTCTTTGTCTTACTCATCCTCCACTTGTCTACATACCTCACTCTTCCTGGTGGCAGGACAAGAACTTGGGACCCACTGAATGGTGAGGCTAAAAGAGCTGTAACAAAAACAGGACTGGGACATGCTTCCCCCTTGCTCTCCACGTTGCAGGCAAAGAGAAGGAAAGAAGAGCTGCAGCCCTTTGGGGAGCCCAGACCTGGGAGCTCCCCAAGCCAGGGCCATGACTCCCTCTTCGGGACCCTGCAGTTCCTGGCATCTCTGAGCTTCCAGGCACCACTGTATTCCCTGGTGCCAGCCACGGAAGCTGCTTGCAGTGCACCTGGTCCAGCCTCAGCCGAGCAGAGAGCCAGTGCCCTTGCCAACACCTGGAGCTGCCTGGCCACTGAAGCAGTTGGCATGTCTGTGTACAGTACCCAGACCCCACGCTCACTCATATACCCCATGCCATTCCGCACCCGACTCACCTTTGGCAGGCATGGAAACCAGGCTAGTAACATGAGCTGAACACAGCTTGGCAGGCCTAGTGGGCAAAATGAGTTCAGCAGGCCCAAGCAAAACTCAGGCAAAGGCACCACCAGCCACAGAGGTTTCTGGTGAGAAAAACAGCACCCCAAAGTTTCCATAACATTTTAGGGGCACATCTAGGATCTGTGGAAGGGAAAGTAAAAGCAGATCTGCTCCTTCTGTCCTTTTTTTTGGAGTCCCTAAATTCCACAATAGCTAAAATAAAAGAAAAATACCAGCCTCTTGACAGCCAGTTAAAAACAACTAGTGTGGCTGCTGGGCTTAAGACACAGAGGACAGTCTATGGCCATACCACCCTGAACGCGCCCGATCTCATCTGATCTCGGAAGCTAAGCAGGGTCGGGCCAGGTTAGTACTTGGATGGGAGACTGCCTGGGAATACCGGGTGCTGTAGGCTTTAAAAAAAAAAAGACACAGAGGACAGACTTGCTGGGGAGGGCACTGTCAATCTTCCATCACCCTCAGGTGTTGGGAATGTTGGCTTTGTCCCAACCTGGTTTCCTTTCATGGAGGTCTATCCATTGGGTGGGACAACTCAGGGTATCTGGCTGAGGATATACCTCAGTGTTATCCAAAGGCCCCTGGACTAACTCCAGTCCCCAACCACCCATTAGGGTGTTGGCACTAGGACCTCCAGTCTTTCCTATCATTCTTTCTTTCTTTCACAGCTGTGGACCTTCCTATCTCTTCTTTATATACAATGTCAAATGTTAAGAATATTGTTGCAAACCAGAGATGTTACTGAGTAGGATGAGTATTTGGTTTAGTCTTCAAAAGTATAAAATGGAAGGTTAAGAGTTGCACAGATGAAGCAAAGTGGGCCTTGGTATCTGCACATAAATTTGTGGTGAAAATGTTCTTGTCATTTCCTTGGTTGCCAACTTAGTGCCGAGAACCTTGAGGCACAGAAAAAAGCATGGTCTCAGGAAGGAAGCTTTTCTGTAAATGCAAGGGCAAATGGTCCAAGGTCCCATATGTGCAGGCTTTCTTTGCCTTGTAGGGTAATCCAGACCTTTGCCGATGTTGTAGGATGGACTCAGCTCACTTCGTGGCCATCTCAGGAGAGCCTGCAAGGGGCAATCCCCGGAAAATAGGGAAGCAAACCCCAGAGGTACCTCCAGTGGGGGAATCAACCCCCTCCACTCCTCCCTATCCAGATTCTCTCTCAAGCTTGGCCCAGCCTAGAAATCCTCATTCTAGGCAGGTCCCAGTCTCAACTGCCCCTACAACAGATGCCTGGTGAATATGGCTCCACTAAGGTCCAGGTCCCCTTTTCTCTACAGGACTTAAAGCAAATTAAGGGGGATCTTGGCAAGTTTTTAGATGGCCCTAACAGGTATATAAGGGCTTTCCAGAACTTAACCAAGGTATTTGAGCTCTTCTGGAAGGATGTCATGTTACATTTTTTCTTTTTTTTTTTTTTTTTTTGAGGAAGAGTCTCACTCTGTCACCCAGGCTGGAGTGCAATGGCATGATCTCAGCTCACTGCAACGTCTGCCTCCCAGGTTCAAACAATACCTCAGCCTCCTGAGCAGCTGGGATTACATATATCCACCACCACAACTGGCTAATTTTGTATTTTTAGTAGCGGCAGGGTTTCACCATATTGCCCAGGCTGGTCTCAAACTCCTGACCTCAGGTGATCTGCCTGTTTCGGCCTCCAAAAGTACTGGGGTTACAGGTATGAGCCACTGCATCCGGCCTCATGTTACTTTTGAATCAAACCCTGACTATCACTGAAAAGCAGGCCACCCTGCAAGTGGCAGAGAATTTGGAGGATGAGCTTTATATCTTATATATGACCAGGGAAGGGGATGAGACTTATCCAATTTGAAAAATAGCAGTACCATTGGAGGTGGAAAATGGGACCCCAATGATGAAATAGGAGAATGGAAGAGAAAACACTTTCAGATGTGTATACCAGAGGGCTTATGAAGGACAAAGACTAAACCCCTCAATTCTACCATCCTATTCATGGTAGAGAAGGGATTTGATGAGAATCCCACTGCCTTCCTGGAAAGGCTAAGTGGGAGGGGCCTTGGTAAAACACATCTCTCTGTCTCCTGATTTAGTAGAGGAATAGCTCGTCCTAGGCAATGAGTTTGTCACACAGGAGGCCCCTGATGTCAGGAGGAGGCTGCAGAAACGGCCTATGGGACCAGATGGTACTTTGGAGGGCTTCCTGGTAGGGGCCACCTTGGTCTTTTGCAGTAGGAACTTGGAGGAAGTCTAGAAAAAAGGGGAGATACAGGAAAAAGGCAGAGGCTCTAATAGCTGCTTTGTGGACTCATGGACCCAGAGTCCCTGAGATGCACCTGTCGACTGCTGCAAATATGGAAGGCCAGAGTAATTTAGGAGGGACGGTCTGGACAGTGTAAGAAGGCCACCTCAATCCCATCCGGTTTGTGATGGGGATGATTAGAGGGCAGACTCTCCCCAGAGACATGGGTCGCCAGGTCCAGGGCTGGCCTCCCATATGGTGCAGCAGGGCTGATGGGTTCCGGGGTTCCTCTCCCCAGCTCCTGTGGTTCAGACTGCCATTGCCATCCAGGGGCCCCAGGTGATTCTGGGCGTCAAAGGAAGGAGGATTGACTTCCTCCTGGACTCTGGAGCAGGTCTTTCAGTTCTCCTCTCCAATCTAGGCCCCCCTCCTCCCTTGGCACAACCATGAGGGGCAACTCAGGTTTCCTGCCACTGTCATAGTCCTTGTGAATACAGGAAGCTTTTCCTTACAACAGGTGAGATTTTTTTTCCTTTCAGGAAGCACCTTATTAGGCCAGGTCCCAATTCCTGGGACTCCCTTTCTCTCCCTTGTTTGAGGAGGAACTGGTCCCACAGCTTCACTTGCTTAAGATAGGGAGGCAACAGAGGAGCAGCCCCAGCCAGTTGCTAGCTGCAGTTTGGTGAGGGCCACCTGGGACTAATTTAATGGGCGCATACGGCCTCCTGAGGCCGAGACTGTGAACAGGAGTATCTTTGGGTGAATGGCACTAATGGAAAACTGAAGTAATCTGTTTTGACATTTTGCTTGGACCATTGATGATTCTTTGTTTTGTTTTTCAGAATCAAGGAAGCTTTTTTTTTTTTTTTTAGATATTTGTAGCTTTTGACAATTGTGGGGGTGAACCAACCAGTGATCTCTGATTGCAGCTCAGAAGAAACAAAAGGGATGGGCCATCAAACTCCAATGATCATTCAAATGAAGTCTTGGACAATGTCTCCTTTTTACTGAGGACCCTTAGGCTCCTGAGAGAAAGTCTGACTGCCATTTTCCCAAACACAATGCCCCTGTCAGCATGAAGCAGTTAAGAATGGTCACCGTCCCTATCCTAATGGCAGTTAGATGTATCTCTACAGAGGGGTGATTGATGGCAGTGGTGGGCCATCTGGAGTGGCCGCTGCCATCACACAGGCTGCACCAGGGAAATTCAGCCAGGGCTGCACACTCCATGGAGCTGGCAGGAGCCACAGACAAGTAGGAACCTGCCCCTTCCAAGCTGCTAAGGTGGGAGCTCCCCAGGTGCAGCCGCAGCTGCCCAAGTCGTGGCTGCAAACTGCCCCTTCCAAATCACACAGCAGGCAGGAGCCTCACCCCCCAGGGCACAGCTTCAGCTGCCCAAGTCGTGGCTGCAGACTCAGGCCTCCATGTGCTCTTGGGGGTGCTGGGAACAGGCCGGAGCCCCACCCGCCTAGGCATAGCTGCAGCCACCCAAGTCATGACTGCAGAGCAGGACCTCCCACTCCACAGAGCAGCCAGGACCCCCACCCCCAAGATGCAGCTGCAGCCACCCAAACTGTGGCTATGAACCCAGACACCCCTGTACTCTTGGAGGCCCAGGAAGGTCCTCACCCCTGCCCTTACAGGCTTGGAAGTGCCTACTCCTGATGCCTGGCTTCTCCCTGCTGTTGGTGCCCACTCTGATCTAAGAGCAAAGTCATGGTCAAGCCTGAGTGCTGTCACAGCCCAGCCAGGTGTGCACACACTCAGGGTAGTGATCAAACACCAGCCCCCTGCCACGTCAACCTCCCTCTAGACTTTGGGTGCCGATGAAGATAGGAGGGAAGCTGAGGAGGGGCTAAGGGCAGTTTGGCACTGACCTGCAGGTGCCCCTTGGCACCTACAGCCTGGGTGCCATGAATGGCAGCAGAAGGAAGACAGGTTCCTGGGCAGAAGGGAATGGGTCCCTAGTGAGGCCCCACCTTCAGGGCAGGGAGGGCCTGAAGGCTGGGGGCCAGGCTGCCAGTCCTGTAGACTACAGAGGAAACTTGTGGTGTCTTTTCCAGGCCTGCCCATGACTGCCCATGGAACAATCCATGCTCACTTCCTCCCCCTGAGGCCCATAAAAGCCCTGGGTTCAGCCAGAGCTGAGCAGATGTTGGGATGTCCTGCCTGCAGAGAGGAGCTACCCTCTCTGCTAGGAGCTGAACACTCATCAGGACACCCTGGGTGCATAAAGGAGCTGCCCCCTGCAGGTTTCCTCTGAGCTGTTCTATCACGCAATAAAGCTTCTCTTCATCTTGCTCACTCTCCTCATATCTGTGTACCACACTCTTCCTGGGCACAGGACAAGAACTCAGCACCCACTGAATGGCAAGGATAAAAGAGCTGAAACACAAACAGAGCTGAGACATGCCCCTTGCTTGCCACGATATGGGCAAAGAGAAGGAAAGAAGAGCTGCAGCCCTTTGGGACAATCAAACCTGGGAGCTCCCCAAGCCAGGGCTGTGACTCCCTCTTTGGGGCCCTGTGGTTCCTGGCATCTCTGAGCTTCTGGGTGTCACTGTGTCCCCTGGGGCCAGCTGTGGAAGCTGCTTACGGTGCTCCTGGTCCAGCTGCAACCTCACAGAGAGCCAGAGCCCGTGACAGCACCTAGAGCTGCCTGGCCCACTGCAGCAGCTGGCATGTCTGGTTGTGTGTAGTGGCTGGGTCCCACACTCACTGACATACCCCTTGCCATTCCATGCCTGACTTGCCCTTGGCAGGCATGGAACCCAGGCCAGTAGGGTGAGTGGAATGCAGCCTACCAGGCCGAGTGGGCGAAATGAGCCCAGCAGGCCAAACAAAACTCAGGCACAGGTGCCACCAGCCACAGAGGTTTCTGGCTAGAAAAACAACACCCAAAAATCCCATAATACAATGAGATACCATCTCACACCAGTCAGAATGAATATTATTAAAAAGCAAAAAAATACCAGATGCTGGCGAGGTTGCCAAGAAAAAAGAATGCTAATATGCACTGCTGATGGGAGTGCAAATTAGTTCAACCATTGTGGAAAGCAGTGTGACAATTCCCCAAAGAACTGAATACAGAATTACCATTCAACCCAGCAATCTCATTACTGGGTATACACCCAGAGAAATATAAATCATTCCACCATAAAGACATATGCACACCAATGTTCACTGCAGCACTACTCACAACAGCAAAGACATGGACTTAACCTAAATACCCATCAATTGTGGACTGGATAAAGAAAATGTGGTACATGTGCACCATGGAATTCCATGCAGCTGTAAAAAGAACAAGATCATGTCCTATTCAGGAACATGAATGAAGCTGGAGGTCATTATCCTTAGCAAACTAAAACAGGAACAGAAAACCAAATATTGCATGATCTCACTTATAAGTGGGAGCTAAATAATGAGAACTGGTGGACACAGAGAGGGAGACAACAGACACTGGGGCCTGCTTGAGAGAGGAGGGAAGGAGGAAGAGAGAGAATCAGGAAAAAAAGCTTAGTACCTGGGTAACAAAATGGTCTGTATACCAAATACCCATGACATGCATTTGCCTGTCTTTTTTTTTTTTTTTTTTTTT
>PVKV010033994.1:0-18135 GCA_004027835.1 Alouatta palliata
AGTGCAATGGCGCGATCTCGGCTCACCGCAACCTCCGCCTCCCGGGTTCAAGCAATTCTCCTGCCCCAGCCTCCCAAGTAGCTGGGACTACAGGCACGTGCCACCATGCCCAGCTAATTTTTGTATTTTTAGTAGAGATGGGGTTTCACCATGTTGACCAGGATGGTCTCGATCTCTTGACCTCGTGATCCACCCGCCTTGGCCTCCCAAAGTGCTGGGATTACAGGCGTGAGCCACCGCGCCCGGCCAGAAAGACTACTTTTAAGCAGCCCCACTGTATTTGTCCCTGCCCAAATCTCATGAATTGTAATTCCCAGTGTTGAACGTGGAGCCTGGTGAGAGGTGTTTAGATTATTGGAGAAATCCCTCATGAATGGCTTGGGCCATCACCTTGGTGATAAGTGAGCTTTGCATCTGAGTTTACACAAGATCTAGTCGTTTAAAAGTGTGTGACACCTTCCCTCCCCACCCCCACTCTCTTTCTTTCTTGCTTTCTCCTGCTTTCTCCATTTGACGTGCCTGTTCCCCCTTTGCCTTATGCTATGACTGTAAGCTTGCTGCGACCTCCCTAGAAGCCAAGCAGATGCCAGCACATGCTTCCTGTAAAGCTTACAGAGCCAAGAGCCAATTAGACGTCTTTTCTTTGTAAATTACCCAGTCTCAGGTATTTCTTTGTAGCAGTGCAAGAACAGCCTAATACACCTACAATTGGGCAGGTTACACTTTGTCTAGTGCTTCTGATTCGTGCCTGCCACATAGGATGTTTGGGTTAAAGCTCTGGTCAGCATGGACTGGTATGCATTCTTGGCTCTTTCATTCATAGCTATGTGGTCTTTGGCAGGTTTTAAATTCTGAGCTCTGGTTGCAGATGCCTTGTCTAATAAAGGAGCTAATTTTATCTGCTTAGTAGCATTAGAGAGAATATTGTGAAAAAAAGCACTTCATTTGACGTCTGGAATACGGTAGATGTTCTGTTTCCATCTCACTCAGAGTAAAAGTCAAAAGGCCCTCATAATCTGTGGCCCCACTTCCATTACCCCAACTTCTATTAGTTTCCCTGTTGCTAGCTTCACATTGTCCTCACTTCTGCTCCTCAAACCCTCCCTGGACATCTTGGCCCTGCCCCTGCACCTGCACATGCTTGTACATGGAATATGCTTCTCTCAGCTACCTGCAGGCTTTCTCCCTCCCTTCCTTCCTGGCCTGAAACAAATCCACTCTTCTCAGTGAGGCTGTCTCTCTCACCTTCCTGGTTTAAGTTGAAGCTTCTCTTTTCACTCTCTATTCCCCTTTCCTGCACTTATTACCATCTACTATACTATATATTTTATTAATTTAGCTTGTTTATTTTCCCTATCACCAGAATATAAGTTCCAGGTGGGCAGAGTTATTTGTTTGTTTTTGTAATTACTTCTTAACTTCTAACAGCAATAACAGTGCCCGGCAGACAATAGGTCTCTAGTAAATGTTTACTGAAAGAATGATTGTGAGTGGTGGTAGGTCAGTCTGGATAGGGGAGCGTCATCATTAGGCCAGAGAAATTCTGGGCCAGGACTTAGTCTAGTTTTGCTTTCACATTGTCCTGGATGTCAAACTTTAGTATTATTTGGGGTGAACAAAGTCACCACATTGTTCCTGGAACATCCCAGCCTCCTAAGAGATATTTAGAAAGGTAATGACTCCAAGTTGTTCTAGATCCTACTTCCTTCCACGTTTCTCCATCTGGAATCATCTCTCAAGGCTAAGATGGTACTTAGTCTGCATTTAGGGAAAGGACAACTGGGCAAAGTTTGAAATTGCCAACCCAGAGATATCTTGGGACATTTGCTTGATGACACCTGATGATCAATGAACTATGTTTGATTAATAATCTTGATTTACATTTCTCAACAATCAAACTTCTGTTGTTTTTCATGAGATTCACCCTAGTGAACTTTTCAAGCTTCATTGGATCCATAATATTTATATTAATTTTATAAAAAGACTTCCTTGAACCTATAAAGAGAAAAAGTTCTTGTATCTTCTCTCACGCCTTCTCTTTGCTGCAGAAAAAGGCTCAGCTGTCTTAGCCTTTACTGTGTCCAGAGAAAGGGTCTCCCTCCCTTCCTTTACAGAAAGGGATAATCAGATGGGGAACTACCTCTATCTTCTCATTTTCCCACTAAAAATAGTTTTTTTCCTTAAATGTAGTTAAAAGAAACCTGGGAATTATCATTTATGACAGAAACGTCAATTTGTTGAAAAAAATGTCAGTTTTACCAGATGCTTCTGGTCTTGGCTGCCTCATCCAATTGCTCTCTCAACAGCTGCAAGCCCTTTGTTGGACCCCACACCTCCTCCCACGTGCTTTCTCTATCAGTTGGAGCCCAATTGGTGCCCGCTGCAGGCACTAAACTTCAGGCAAATAAAATAGCAGGGGTAAATCATGAACAAGACCAGTAAAAATAACCTTCCTCTGAGCCTCTAAATTATACTATTAAAATTACACTCCCAAATGCTCTTAGAAAGCTGAGTCATTGATTAGGAGGATAATTTTTCAGTTGGGAAATCCAAGGATATTGCTGAAAAAGGAAAAGGACTCATATTTATGAAAGGCTACAGATTTTGCCACGCAAAATTAGATTGTATTTTACTCATTCCTCACACACCCTATGACAATGAAACCCCTGTTTAACAGATGAAGAAACTAAGGCTCAGAGAAATCAACTAAGTTACCCAAAGTCATATGTCTAATAAGTGGAAGATTCAAGTTTGTACTCTTGCTGGCATATCCTGCTGTTCTGCACTTGCCTGGCACAAATCCTGAGGGACATAACAGATACACTAGCCCTCGCCCTGATCCCCCATTTTTTTTTTTTAGTATTTCCAAATAACCTAAACTTATAATATCTCAATAAATGCTATCTGAGAAAGTTGCAATGATGGAATTTTGTGTACCTACCAGAGACTCCGACTTTTGTAGACACTGTCTGTTGAGAATGTTCCAATCCTCAAGTTCAAAGGGCATTGTGGTGCAAACTTCTCCACAACTGCCACAAAGTTGTACTGAAATGGGCTGGCTGGCTGGTCAGTAAGGCTCAGTCATTGGTTATGCGATAGGCTCCTGCAAGCTAGCCACAAAGGTTAAAATCCAAGCCTTAGAATAATTGCTAATTATTACATTGTGAAGGTTGAGAGTTGATAGTGAATAAAATGTTAAATCTAACACCCTATGGCACTGCATCAGAACTTGACTAGGGCTTGTCTTTAGAACCAGTCTTAGCGTTAATATAGGATTGTTGTTAAAAGCAAGGACTTTGGAGACTGACTTCCCAGGCTTGAATCCTTGGTTTTGCCACTTCCTAGCTGTATTTTCCCTCCTCTGTGCCTCAGTTTCTTTGACTTCAAACAGTGAGGATGCAACCTGCATCATGGTGTTAACTGTTAGCACTGCATGAAATTGTGGGTGTCAAATGCTCAGAACAGTGGCACTTAGGAGGATTTTGTGTTAGCTACTTTTATTATGTATAATAATGTAAATTTTATTAAAAAGTTCATTTGTTTATGGTTCCATTGAATTTTGCCCAACCTTCTATCCTTCAATTTACTCACTCTGGTCACCAGAATTGGGGCTGTACAACTTCATTCATTTAAAAAATTTAGATTCATTCTCAGAGGAAGAGGATTTCTTTTAAATTTAATTATTTTTAAAATTTCAACATTTATTTTAGATATAAGGGGTACATGTGCAGGTTTGTTACATGGGAATATTGTGCAATACTAAGGTTTGGAGTATGGATCCCATCACCCAGGTAGTGAACATAGTACCCAATAGGTAGTCTTCCAAACAATGCTCCCCTCTCTCCTTCCCACTTTGACCATCCGCAGTGTCTATTGCCCCTATGTTTATGTCCATGTGTGCCCAATGATTGGCTCCCACTTATAAAGACACTTCTGTCACCTGGATGGAATGCAGTGGCACAATCATAGCTCACTGTAGCCTGAACTCCAGGGCTAAGTGATGCTGCTAACTCAACCTCCCAAGTAGCTAGGTGTGAGCCACAGCATCCGGCCAAGAAGAGGTATTTCCATTTCCAAAGAAAAACCTTGGTTCAGTTTCTGGCAGCAACAGTTAAATGAGTATAGTGTCTTCAACATCATTGTTTTTAAAGGGACAACATTTAATTTACATGTATAAATTCTTCAATGTTGATTAAAATTAATTATATTACTTTATAATTATACCTCATAGAGGATGATATCTTTGGTTTATTTCCCAAGATTTCCAACTCCATTTGTGATTTCATGAACATATTTAGATCTGTCCAAGATACTGTACAGTGCTCTGAATTAAACACAAACTTCAAAGTGTTTGAAGTTCTCTCCATCAGTAACTGTTATCAGAAACTCAAGGAGTTGAATCTAGTCTTACATTTGATACCAGTTGAAGAAGATCAATAATTTTTGACCAATTACCCTTTTCTAAGTGGTTTACACTCAACAGAACTTATAGTCCTGAGAAACTATTTTAAACTTTCTTCACCCTTAGTTTACTTGAGCACAGAAATAAAAGAATTAGGCAGAGAAAATATGGTAGTTTAAAAAAAAATATGGAGGAATATCTCAGTTTTATGTTTTCATAGCAATTGTATTAATAACTAAAGTTTCATAAAATGTTATGGAAAAGTTTGCAACTCTATAGAATATTTAATAATATTTCTTTCCCCATAGAGACAAATGGTTGGGCTAAAATGTCAGATATTTTTGCAGTTAAAAGTTATTCACAGGCATGACTAATTTTGCTTATTCCACAGAGCTCTTTCCTCTAAAAGGAAAGCTAGAGAAATGATATGGGAAATTGTTGCTAAATTTTGGGCCTTTTGTTACACTACTTAAAACTGCAAAGAACGTCACTTTTGCCATCTTTTGGTTTTGTGTTTTGATTCCCTTCTCTGTATCTTGGCAACTCCACTTTAGCTCTTTTTATTGTACCCTTCCTTTCTCTACCTTCTTGTATTTCATGATCTACTGGTCTCTTTCATTTCATAGTAGGCAGGAGATTCAGTACTCCCGGTGATCCCCCCACCACCCCAGTGCGTAACCCCCAGAACTCATGGGTGTGTAAATAATTATTTCTTAAATTATTTCTCAATATGCTGTTCATAGCCAATATAAGTGTGTTAGCTTGTAAGGATGATAGGGGGAAAGTGGGAACAGTTGTCAAACTGTTATGTTAGGATTACTTTCTTTTGAACTGTGAACTATTAGAGATAAAATATCTAACAAGGAGGAATGAATTTTGTTCATAGACCTTGAGACCTAGTGGTAGACCAGTGAGGAGAAAGCACAGAGGTCCAGATGGAGAAGTCCTTTCCTGAATTCTGTCATTCTATGAGTATGTGATATAATACACACACACACACACACACACACACACACGGGAAGAGAGAGAGAGAGAGAGAGAGAGAGAGAGAGAGAGAGAGAGAGAGAGAGAGAGAGAATGTATAAATGCATTTTTTTAACAAATAAAAGCATTTTCATTGCTGAGATTTTAAGAAAGCTTATGTACTTCTAAGAGCTCTACTTTGTTTCCTTGAACAAATAAATGAGTCCAAAATTGGCTTTCTATGTAGTCTGAATAAGAACAAAATATTGAAATAACCTTGTTTTTGTGGAGAGGCTACAGAATTTAAGGATCCATGAAGAGAACTAGCATAGTCTTTTTATTTGTTTTTTTTTTGTTTTCAGACAATTAAAACTATGAAAAATACTAATTATATAGATTTTCTTCTTTATGTCATTTTACATGAGGAATATGACTGTACCTTTCAGATACTGTAGAAGGGCAATGCAAATGTTTTCTAGCATTGTGATGAAAATCTGGTTAAATAAAGTGTACATCTTTTAGCCTGAATAATAAGAAAGATTAGTCCCAGAAGAAATAAAAACTTATTTTGAAATGGTATTTCAGACTTTAAGTACACAGAAGGTTTTCCAAAAATGGAAGCGAATGATTCCATTCTGCTTCCCTTTAAATAATGAAACTACAAAATAGTGTCCACATCATGGTATATAATATCCTTCCATTAGAGCCTTATTTTCTTGTCAATATTTTTACTTCAAACCTAATCTTTTGATGTGATGGAGACTTCAAATTAAATCACAGACAGTGGTTTTCATTTTTGTCCTTTAACATGACATTATTTTCAGCTCTAAAGTGATTGCCAAGAAAATGCTTAACTCCCTAAATTGGCTGTTTAAAGCGTCACAGTGGATT
Source organism: Alouatta palliata (assembly GCA_004027835.1). NCBI lineage: Eukaryota > Metazoa > Chordata > Mammalia > Primates > Atelidae > Alouatta > Alouatta palliata. Next base: position 6,257 of record PVKV010033994.1, read on the forward strand.
TGACTCTTGAATCGCATCCATGGTTAAAGTTCATCTTGCAATGCATTTGAAGTAGGTGCTTTGTGTTGAAAAACAGAAACTGTAAAACTTTTGGGGTTTCAAATTTTCTGACTCCAAGTTAGTCATTTTCCTTTAATACTATAAGAATTAAAGATATTAAAAATCAGCTGTTAGTGCATGTAATTATGGCCTCTCATTTTTCCTTTTTCTGGAAATGAAAGGAATGCTGAAAGTGTTCCTACTTTATAATGTAGGAGGTGGTCAAGCATTTACAACTCTATATACTCCTCCAGTCGAATTCTTCTAAACCTCAGACCTGTCCAGCAGGTTTCTCTCAGACGATTTTCATTTTCATAACATTCACATCCAATAAACCACACAAAACATAGTGTGAGAGAAAAAGGGGGACAGGAAATGGCTCTGCTGCATGGTTATTACATCCTATTGCCTGTGGGTTGCTTGTTATGAGTTTTAACTATGTAAATATGACGTATATGACATCAGAATTTAATCTTAAAGCTTCTATGTGGGAGATAGAGTGTGACTTTATTGTTAGGGTTAAAATCAACTGGGTGTTGACAGGTCTCAAAAGTCACTGAGTAAAAGCTTAAAAAGAAAAAGCTCAGACTGATAAGCTGTTCTTTGATTGACAACTTTAGGCCTGACTGCCACTATTGAAAACAGTTGGGTAAAAGTTTGGTTGCGGGGGGAAAAAGTATTATTTCATAAAAAACTATACTGGGAAATATAGGATGATTTATAAGCTGATATAACACAAAACCCAAAGAAAAACAGGTGTAAGGTTTAGAAAATCTGGAAATTGGGAGAAAGGACACTGTCTACGAATGATTTAATTAATATTGTAACAGGACTTTACCAAAAAAATGCTGACTCAAGCAGAAAAATACATTTCTGTCTACTAGCTTTGGGTTTCAGCAAATCATTTGTCAACAGCTTGTGATGAAACAATCTAGCAGGGGGTGGGAGGAAAGAATAAAATGCACAAGCAAAAGATTACAGCGGAAAATACATGTAGGAAGAAACGAATATAGTTCTTTTTTTCAGCTTTCTAGTAGAGGAGAACCAATTCTGGCACTGTAAAATTCATTATGGAAACAATAAAATAAATGCATTCTAAAGTAGCCATCATTGGTCGATTGAAATGTTATGATTGTGATACATGCCATATCTTATCAAATATTATCCATAAGGAAGTATTCAATTCCTGTTATGCCAGTTATCCTACTATGTGCATCATAAACTTTTATGGCTTATTATGGAATGTCACTTGGCTATTTTTCCCTTCAAATATTGCATCATCAGATTCAGATGGAAAACATATTCTAATGTGGCAAAGTGTTAAAGAAATTTAATACTCTAGGGCTAAATGAAACTGCTATGGTTCATCTCCTGGATAAGAACAACAATTTATGAACGCAATATTCATTTCCTGAGGTGAACACAAGCAAAAACCTTGTCTGAAACTTAAAACCTAGATGTTTGGCCTCTGGTAGTTTCCTCATTTAACTCATTGATGTCATATATTAAGGCCACTGGCAAGATCACATCTGGGGAGTACTCACTTTTTCAACTTCCCTAATTACTTTTACAGGGCACTGCTGGCATAATTGCATCAGCCAGGACCAGACCACAGAGTTTATGTGATCATCTTTCACTTTTAATATTTTACTAAAATGTCAGAATAATCTATTTGTTTTCTCTTGATCATGAAAACTGATGAGTTTGGCATTTTAATTCACAGTCATCCATTCAGATCTAGGTTCAGAGACGATTCCACGGTCATTTGTATTTACAGAAAAAGATAAATAATAATTGCCAAGAACCATCATGTTTCTCCTTCCAAAAATTACACATCTGCATTATAAATTTTAGTATATTGAACATAATAAAGTAAACTTATAGGGAAATCTATTTGAGTCTTATCTGTTATTATAAGGTAGAAGTGGAGGATATATCTAGAAAGCAATGTTTTGAGCTTTTAATGCAAACTTCTTTCACTGACAAGAAACAGTTTTTATTTAAATATTCTAGAATTAAAAGAAATTCTAGGTGACAGGGTAAAATGTTCAGATAAATATATGAGAAGTTGGTTATTTGTCCATCTGCGATTTCTACAGAATCAGGAGCAAATTTTGCTCAAAGTAAGATTTTGCATCACTGTCAGCCATCACGGACACCTATAACTGCGTGGGGGAAAATGAGATAGCAACAGAGAAAAATACATTGTAAGATTTCATACGAAAAGCCTCTTTGCCTTGCATAAACTCATCTCTTCTGACCACTAAACCATACCAAGTACAGAGTGGAAAGATGCTTTAACCCTATTAAGATCCAGCATTTGGAGAACTCAGCTTTTGTGGAAAAAGTGCTCATTGTAAGATAATCAACTGATTTGAGGGACCTAAGAAAAATAAGGATAGTAATAAGAAGAAACTATTTTAGGTGATGACTGGAGGAAAAAAAAAAAAAAAAAAAAAAAAACCCAGAAAGGTATAAGGCAGACTCGATGACATAAAATTAGAACTCAGACCTGTCACACACTTTCAGTAAGTGAGGGCCATGTGGAGGCAGCTTGGAGAGAGAAGGATTAAGTACAAAGAGAAAAGGAGAAAGAATCCCATCCCCTTCTGGTAGGACCTGCATCTATCATTCTTGGCATGTACTGTTCTTTAGTTATTCTGTCTTCTGACACTGCAATTCTCTGATTGAAATTCCTTGCAATTCCTCACAGGTCTTTTTCAATTCACCTTTAAAAAATTCTCAATTTTTTTTTCTTTTATCAGATCTACAAAGGAGACAAAAGCAACTTTTTCTATCAGGCAGTCATGGGATGTTGTTTTGGCTTAGCTAGAATTTGCTTTCAGGAGAATGAACTCATTATCCTTCTTCTGAGTGCTGACAGTGTCATCGTCTCTGCATTCCGCAAGTAAACTTGCACTCTGAGTTAAGAATGCCTATTGCAGGGAGATGTTAGGCATACATACCTGCCTCCTCATCTGCTATCATCTAACTCAGAGAAGTAGAGCAGGCAGGAAGGAGGATGTGGATAAAGAATTGGGTCCTTACTAGTGACTCACATATTGCAACAGGTACATACTTAAATTATCTTAAATTATCTTAAATTATCACATATTGCAACAGGTTACATACTTAAATTATCTTACTCCATCCACATCACAATTCTACACTGTAGATAGGCAGATATGCTTACCTTTTCTTTTAACAGGCAAGGAAACAGGTGAAGGGATCACATAGCTTATAAGAGCTCAGTCTGACTCTAAGTTTGTGCTTCTTCCACTGCATACTGCCACAAACTCCTTTAATATTTTTCTTTTCAAATATTTTAAAGACATTGCCTTTGAAATGCTGAATGGTCAATGAATGAAGGTATGTTTTTAAGTGTTTAATGAATTTTAATTTTTTATGTCCAAGTAGACTTACTTTATTTTATTTGAGACAAGGTCTTGCTCTGTCACCCAGGCTAGAGTGCAAAGGCCCAATCTCAGCTTGCCGCAGCCCAGGCTCAAGTGATACTCCCACTTTAACCTCCCAAATAGCTGGGACTACAGCCATGCACCACCATGCCTAGCTAATTTTTGTTTGCTTTTTGGAGAGATAAGGTCTCACTATGTTGCCCAGGCTGGTCTCCAACTTCTGGACTCAAGTGATCCTCCTGCCTTGGCCTCCCAAAGTGCTGGGATTACAGATGTGAGCCACTGTGCCTGGCCTAGGTATTTTAAAAGTCAAAAGAAAGCCCTTTTTCTAGCAGGTGATCAGGCAGATACCGCTTCTATTGAAATACTACACAAGTTGTTACCAGTGTATCATAGAGCAAGATCAAATGAAAAGGTTCAGAAAACCAAAGGCCTGTGAGACAAGTATGGCAGGGAGTAATATAAATCTCACATGCAGCTAGAACAGTGGATTCTCAGTGGGTTGGAGCAGAAATTCCAAGCATTAGCAGTTTGTCAGCATTTACAGATCTAATCAGGTGTCAAAGACATGGCTTGCAATACGGCTGAGGTGGTAGGCATCCACCTGGGTGAAATCCAAGGCTATTTTCTTAGTTGTGTTCCAGGGTCTTATGGCCATGGTCCCTTTACACTCTTGAATGAAGGGTGATTCTGATCTTCCAGGAATGGTTGGCCTTTTTGGCTGAAGGTGTGATTACTGGAAAGGAGTACGGCCAGGTGAGAAAGAAAGAAGACGAAGGTGCAGACAATGAAAAGCAGCCACATCAGTCTGGTGATGGATGAGGAAACAGGTGTCAAAGCCAGGTGACTTTTACATACACTGTGGCTAACTAGAAAACCACTGGGTGAGTTGCTAGATTCTCAAACTTCTTGGAAAGAGAATGGTGTTATAGGTGACAGAATGGGGTGAAATCAGGGAAGTGTAAAATAACAGGATTTATTGGAAGGATAAGATTGTCGATGCAGTTGAAATAGAGGATTAAGGGGGGAATGTGGCAACAGAATTTTTATTATCATAATAAACCAAAGGCATAAAAAAGTATCTAAGGGATGTTTTGCTCAACATTGTTGAAAATCGCAAAGCCAGAGCCCTCTCTTCGAGGAGTTTATCGAGAAAGCATGTACCGATGTGGAACATAGTCATAGCTGTGTGGAGGAGACATAGCCAAAATGCACAGAAAGGTTTACATGTACCATCTGATTTAATCCTCATACAACCTGTTGTGTTATATGCACTATTATTTTCCCCATTCGATTTATGTGAAAACTAAAGCTTGGAAAGGGCAGGTAACTTCCCAGGGTAAAAGCTACTGTGTAAGAGTTTAGAACCTAGAATTAGGGCCCAGGTCTTTTGAACTCCAGAGGCCATGGTGATGACCAATAAGCAGAGCTGCTCCTCACTACACTATTCTGTGAGTATTGTATCTGGGCTTCACTTTAATATGCTATACTGTAGCTATCAAAGGCTACTGCATTTTTAAAAATTCAGACATTCATAGACTTAAAAAAATCTTTCCATCATTATTAATTAAGAGTTAACTGTATGCTGAGAACTGGACTAAGTTGTTTGCTTTAATTAAAGATGCAGGCATTAATCAAATACTTCCATATGAGTGTGTTGGCTAAGTTTGGTGTTCTAGTGTGAAATGCAAAGTTGATATTTAATATTTAAATATCTGTGATATTTAAACATAATTACAGAATCAAAACTGTATGTATTAAGATTAAAATTTTCCATTTGTTTCAATACATTGGATACAAGTGTAATTTCGTTACACTGATGCCTATAGTGGTGAAGTCAGGGCTTTCAGTGTATCCATCACTAGTGTAACTACATTGTACCCATGTATATATTATCATTGTCCTATTTTCAAAGCAGAGCAATTGCTTTTCAGAATTAAGTTTACACAGACCAGTATTTTTCCAAATTGATAATTAAATGTCCTTGCTGTAATCAGGATCCTGGACTTCAGTCATGGGGTAGCTACTGAAATTAGATATTTTTAGATGTGTGTGTGTGTGTGTGTGTGTGGTGCATGTGTATATATGATGGGGCGGAGTGTCACATAATTGAGAAGAAAATTGAAGAGACTGGCTCAGGTTGGGAAGCAGAATGAAACACCAAATCAAAGGCAAGACATCAACTGTGCGCAGTGTTGCATAAATCAAAGGGGCACCGGATGATATGGATGTGGTTTTAGTTGTGAAAATGAAAAAGAAGTGATACATTTTTAGAATAATAGCAAAAACTGACTGCTTAGCAGAGAGAAAAAAACTTCATAATTGTAAGGATGTGCGCTTTAAATAGGAAGATAAGTATAAAACAAAAATTTCAAGGAGGCTATTATAATAGGTTTTTTTCCCAATGCATATCGAATTTCATAGGACTTGCCAAAATTTGAATATAAGATTTTTCTTGAATGGATCATATGTATAACCTATCAAAATGGTTCAACAATTTATCTAAGGCTTGCAACAAATTAAACAACAATTTTTCTAAGGCTTGCAGCAAATTAAGCTTCAGTAAAGAGTGATACATTTACATGTAGATTCCTCATACTGCCTTAATATTTATTCTTTTATCTTAAGGTCGCTGCCTGTAGAAAATTCATTTTCCTTATTGTTTGATTGAAAGAGTGCAACAACCTCCCTCCCAAATTTACAATAAGATCAAAATGGCATTTTATTTGCCCATCTGGAGATCACCAAATGCATAAAGCTTGTCCGTGTGGAGGCCATCTGTTGCGAATGGAGGCACACATGGAAACTTAATTCTTGAACTTCTTTTTTAACTTTCTCTTTGCTTGCCCAAGTAGAAGGCAATTCAGACCTGTCACTTGTGATACAAACTGTAGGCCAGGACACACTGCTGCCTTTTAATGTCACAAACACTTTCATTTGTTCAGCTGTGAATATCTCTCTGAGAAGATCTAAAGAGTGAAAAAATGTTGGCACTATCTTTCATGACACAAATGGCAGATGAGAGTCAGAGCTCTCCCTAATGGGCTATTGCTTGGGATGTACTTAGAACAAGGGAAGAGTCTTGGGGAATCACATCCATATTTTTTCTTTGAAAATATCCATCATGTCTCTAAACAATTCTGAATGTGGTGAATATGGAGAAAAACACTTTCTGACTCAATGGGTTTTTTTCTTTATATTCTCACATGTTTCCATTTCAAGTCGAAGAAAATCATTTGGATTAAAAATCGTTTCAAAATGATGTTACTTATGGGGTAGGAAAAATAAATCACCAGGGACTGGACTTCCCAGAAACATTTTGGATATGGACAGAATTTTGCAGACTTGCACTGTGCTTGTCCTACTTAGATTATATGCAGGTATAATCTCATGTTTTTCTATATGCAGGCACAATTTCATGTCTGCAAATACCATGATGTTAACTGGACTGGCTTGACACTAAAACCCAGTGCACAGCTGTGAGCAAGGAGGCCACACAGTCCTTGTCTACAAGCTTTCTGCATCAGACTGTTTCATGAACCTTTGATATTTTTAGCACCTGACTGGTTTACCATTAAAATCAACAAAATTGCTGCTTAAACAATCATTTTAGGATCTCAGCTTTGCACTCTACATTGCCTCGTTCTTTGATTTTCCTCACATTTCTTTTCAGCATTTCTGTATGCGGTTCTGCCTTATGCTCTTTGCTCAAATGCTAGTCAGCTGTGCCATTGGTGAGTAGAACTTCTTCCTTGAAGTCATCTTATCCTTTGTTTAAACAGCCTCTGAACATTCTCAACACTGCTACCAAAGTGATCTTTTCTTTCTGGCTTTTCACTCCCTAAACTTGATTTGCATAGCATTCTAAAAAGAACAATTCAGTGATAGTGACAATAGAAATTTATTCCTTACTATTTTTAAAGAAAGTTGTGCTTTTGGTAATAGCAAAAAAATGAAAACAACTTAAATGTTAGAGCATAGAGAACTGTATTAATGGATTATGGTGTGTAAATATAATTGAATCTGAAGCAACCACTAAGGATTATTTTAGAGGAGTCGTTAACAATTTGAAAAATGCTCACAATAAAGGGGAAAACTGTGTTAGAAAATGGTGTGTGAGGTATCGCCACATTTTTGTAATAAGAAACTTACATTTTTATTTAGAGAAAAGGACTGCAACTACAGAATCAAAATGTTAATTATTCTTATCTCTGATTGATGGAATTATTGGTGATTTCATTTTATATTTTATGATTTTTATATATTTTTCAAATATTCTACAATGAAAGTATTTACTTTTAGAGCCAGAAAAATTATTTTGGAAAATGGGCAAAAAGATATCCCTTAAGAAGTGGCGTGATATGGTGTGGCTGTGTCCCCATCCAGATCTCATCTTGTAGTTCCCATAATCCCCATGTGTCATGGAAAAGACTCAGTGGGAAGCAACAGAATCATGGGGGTGGTTCCCCCCATGCTATTCTCATGATAGTAAGTTCTCATAAGATTTAATGATTTTATAAGCAGCAGCCAGATAAGCAGCCGCCAGACAGGAGTAGATGCTAGGAGAGAGTTCACAGGAAGACGGAAAAAGTGCGTGAGGGCCAACAGCAAGTGGGAGCTTGGTACACTCTTGGAGGATGATAAACAATGAAACCAGATAGATAAGCCAGGGACAAGATAGTCACGAAGAATACTGCTCTACTGCTTAGACTGAGAAGATTGATGTTAATAGTAACTTCATTCCTAAATCCCCTTCTTCTCCCCCTATCACCAAGGCAGTCTTGCCTTGATACTACAATTCTCTTTCCACCCCTAGATTTATTGAGGTATAAATAACAAATAAAAATTGCATATATTTAAGGTGTACCACATGTTTTGATGTACACATACATTGTGAAATTATTACCACAATCAAGCTAATCACCTCACATAGTTATCTTTTCTTGTGTGTGTGTGTGTGTGTGTGTGTGTGTGGTGGTGGTGGTTGGTGGTAACACTTAAGATTTACTCTCTTAGCAAAGTTGAAGAATGCAATATGATATTATCAACTGTAGTCACCTTGCCACACCTTAGATCTCTAGAACTTATTCATCCCACATAATTTGAATTTTGTACCCTTTGACCAATATCTCTCCATTCCCTGTGCTTCTGTCTCCTGCTACCACTTATTTTCTTCTCTGCTTCTATGAGTTTAACTTTGTTAGATTCCACATGTAAGTGAGATCATATCTTGTCATATCTTTGTCTTCCTTGGTTTTGCTTATTTCACTTATCATTACATCCTCCAGGTTCATTCATTTTGTAAAAATGGCAAGATTTCCTTCTTTTTATGAGTGAGCAATATTCTATTATCTGTAAATATACAGTACGATATTTTCTATCTCCATTCACCTGTTAACAGATATTTAGTTTGATTCCATATCTTGACTATTGTGAATAATGCTGCAATGAATGTAAGAGTTCAGACATCTCCTTGGCATACTGATTTCATTTCCTTTGGGTATATACGCAGATAGGGGATTGCTGAATCATATAGCAGTTCTGTTATTTTTATTTTAAAAATTCAATTATAATGTTTATATATGTACATATAATTTTCTTTATCCTTATACAATGTTTTACATATTTATGGGGTACATGTGAGCATTTCTTACATGCATAGATGTCTAATGATCAAGTCAGTGTATTTGGAGCATCCATTACCTGAGTAATTATCATTTTTGTATGTTGGTAACATTCCGAGTCCTCTCTTCTAGCTACTTTGAAATATGTAATATATTGTTGTGAGATGAGGATCCAAGACGGCCGATTAGGAGCAGCTCAGGATTGTAGCTCCCAGTGAAAGCGCGGAGGGTGAGTGGACTCCGCATTCTCAGACAGACTTATTTCCCACATACCAGGAAATTCCCAGGGGGAGGAGCCCCATGGGTCGCCAGCGCAGCTGTTTTGGCCGGTGCCCCGGTGCAGCGGTTCCCCATACAAAATACATGGGTCTGGGTGCCGTTTTAGCTGGCAATTGGAACTCCGGGAAGGCAGAGTCGCCCATTCATCTGCTTAAAAAAGGGCACTGAAACAGGCAGCCAGGCCAGGAGATTTCCCGGGCAAAAAAAGCGCCACAAATCTCAGTGCCCACTGTTTTAGCCAGCGCAGTGGGTCACCGCACGGGAAATCACACAGATCGCAGCACCTTTTCAACAGGCGACGGGAACACCTGGGAGATAGTCAACCATTCAACTGAAAAAAAAAAAAAAAAAAAAGGCTCTGAGGCAGGGAGCCAGGTGATCAGGCTTGGCTGGTCCCACCCCCGCAAAAAAACAGCAATCGGAAATGCTCTGGATTGAGAGTTTCACAGCAAGCACAACTGAACCGGGGATGGTCCAGCTCTGTGGGGGAGGGGCGTCCGCCATTACTGAGGCAGTCTGCCGCTACGGAGGGAGTTTGCCATTGCAGAGGCAGTTCTAACTACACCAGTATAAACAGGACTGCAGGGAAGTTCACACAGCAGCTGGGTGGAGCCCACAGCAGCTCAGCAAAGCCTCTGCAGGCAGTGAGTAGGCTGCCTCATTGCTGGGCAAGGCAGCCCTGAGAAAAAGGCAGCAGCACAAGGGACACTCATAAAGAAAGCCCTAACTCCCCGGGACAGAGCACCTGGGGGGAAAAAAAAGGGGTTTATGAGTTCTGCTGCAGCAGACTTAAATGTACCTGCCCAGCAACTCTGAATGAACAATGGAGCTCACAGCTCAGCACTTGAGCTCCTATAAAGGATACTCTGTCTCCTCAAGCAGCTCCCTAACCCCTGTATATTCAATGAGTTACCTCATAAAGGAGAGCTCAGACTGATATTTGGTGGGTATCCTTATGGGGCAAAGATAGCAGAAGAAGAAACTGGCAGCAACCCTTACTGTTCTACAGCTGCTGAACGTGATCCCCAGGCACGCAGGGCTGGGAGTGGACCTCAGCAGTCCTACAGCAGAGGGGCCAGACTGTTAGAAGGAAAACTAAGAAACAGAAAGAAATAACTTCATCATCAACAAACTAGACGTCCACTGAGAGACCCCATCTGAAAATCACCAACCACAAAGACCACACATAGATAAATCCACAAAGATGGGAAGAAACCAGTGCAAAAAGGAGGAAAACACCCAAAACCAGAATGCCTCTCCTCCTACAAGGAATCACAACTTCTCACCAGCAAGGGAACAAGGCTGGATGGACAATGAGTGTGATGAAATGACAGAATCAGGCTTCAGAAGGTGGGTAATACGAAACTTCTGTGAGCTAAAAGAACATGTTCTAACCCAACGCAAAGAAACTAAGAACGCTGAAAAAAGATCTGACAAAATGCTAACGAGAATAACCAACTTAGAGAGGAACATAAGTGAATTGATGAAGCTGAAAAACACAACACGAGAACTTCGCGAAGCATACACAAATTTCAACAGCCGAATCAACCAAGCAGAAGAAAGGATATCAGAGGTCGAAGATGAACTCAATGAAATAAAATGAGAAGGCAAGAGTAGAGAAAAAGGGTAAAAAGGAATGAACAAAGTCTCCAAGAAATATGGGACTATGTGAAAAGACCTAATCTACATTTGATAGGTGTACCCGAATGTGACGGAGAGAATGAATCCAAGCTAGAAAATACTCTTCAGGATATTATCCAGAAGAACTTCCCCAACATAGCAAGGCAGGCCAATATTCAAGTCCAGGAAATACAGAGAACACCACAAAGATATTCCTCAAGAAGAGCAACCCCAAGGCACATAATCGTCAGATTCACCAGGGTTGAAATGAAACAGAAAATGCTAAGGGCAGCCAGAGAGAAAGGTCGGGTCACCCACAAAGGGAAGCCCATCAGACTCACAGCAGATCTCTCAGCAGAAACCCTACAAGCCAGAAGAGAGTGGGGGCCAATATTCAACATCCTTAAAGAAAAGAACTTTCAATCCAGAATTTCATATCCAGCCAAACTAAGCTTCATAAGTGAAGGAAAGATAAAATCCTTTGCGAACAAGCAAGTACTCAGAGATTTCATCACCACCAGGCCTGCTTTACAAGAGCTCCTGAAAGAGGCACTAAACATAGAAAGGAACAACCAGTACCAGACACTCCAAAAACATACCAAATAGCAAAGAGCAGCAACACAATGAAGAAACTGCATCAACTAACCGGCAAAACAGCCAGCTAGCATCAAAATGGCAGGATCAAATTCACACATAACAATGTTAACCCTAAATGCAAATGGGCTAAATGCCCCAATCAAAAGACATAGACTGGCAAACTGGATAAAAAGCCAAAACCCATCAGTGTGCTGTATCCAGGAAACCCATCTCACATGCAAAGATACACAAAGGCTCAAAATAAAGGGATGGAGGAAGATTTACCAAGCAAATGGAGAGCAAAAAAAAGCAGGAGTTGCAATTC